>CAUYON010195194.1:0-10143 GCA_963573935.1 Arctocebus calabarensis | reverse complement strand
CTGAGGCAAGAGAATCACTTAAGCCCAAGAGCTGGAGGTTGCTGTGAGTAGTGTGACGCCACAGCACTCTACACAGGGCGATAAAGTGAGACTCTGTCTCTACAAAAAAAAAAAAAAGAGTTTGAGGTTGCTGTGAGCTGTAATGCCACAGCACTCTACTGGGGACAAAAAAGTGAGACTCTGTCTCAAAAAAAAAAAAAAGTTCTTAATCCTAGCACCCTGGGAGGCCGAGGCAGGTGGATTGCTTAGTTCAGAAGTTCAAGACAATCCTGAACAAGAGTGAGACCGCATCTCTAAATATAGCCGGGCACTGTGGCAGGCACCTGTAGGTCCCCCTACCTCAGAGGCTGAGGCAAGAGGATTGCTTGAACCCAGGAGTTTTAGGTTGCTATGAGCTATGATGCCACAACACTCTATCCAGGGTGACGAAGTGAGACTCTGTTTCAAAAAAAAAAAGTTTGTAAGTGAACATTCCCTTGATACATAACTTAAATACAGAAAAGTACACAAATAACATCTGAATAGCTTAATAAACTTTCACACAGTAAACACATCCATATAACCCCTACCTAGAACAAGACTTTTTTTTTTGTAGAGACAGAGTCTTTTTTTTTTTTTGTAGGGCCCTCGGTAGAGTGCCATGGCGTCACACAGCTCACAGCAGCCTCTAACTCCTGGGCTTAGGCAATTCTCTTGCCTCAGCCTCCTGAGTAGCTGGGACTACAGGTGCCCACCACAACACCCAGCTATTTTTCTGTTTTTTGCAGTTCGGCTAAAGGCTGGGTTTGAACCCACTACCTTCGGTATACGGGGCCAGCATCCTACTCGATGAACCACAGGTGCCGCCCTAGAACAAGACTTTTTAAAAAGCCTTTATAAATTCTTGTGGTAATCTGCCTCTTTACTATTATTATTATTATTTTTGGAGACAGAGTCTCACTTTATCGCCCTCGGTAGAGTGCAATGGCATCACAGCTCACAGCAACCTCCAACTCCTGGGCTTAGGTGATTCTCTTGCCTCAGCCTCCCAAGCAGCTGGGACTACAGGCACCTGCCACAATGCCCAGCTATTTTTTGTTGCAGTTTGGCAGGGGCTGGATTCGAACCCGCCACCCTCAGTATATGGGGCTGGCGCCCTACCCACTGAGCCACAGGTGCTGCCCAATCTGCTTCTTTAAATGGCCCCTAGAGACCCAGCTTCCCGGTATTCACGTTCTGTTGTAGCCTCTTTCCTTTGAGTGTGTATTCACTTCTATTGAACAGTAATGGATGCCACTTTCAAGGTTAAGTTATGAAAAACTGTGGCTTCTGTCTTGGGTGCTCATTTTCTCTTGGAGTACTTGTCATGGGGAGAACTAGCTGCCTTGCCATGAGGCAGCCCTGTGAAGAGGTCCATGTGGTAAGGGACCAAAGTCTGCCCACAAGTACAGGAGGAAGCATGAAAGTGAACCTCTTTGAGTCTTCAGATGAGCCCACAGCCCTAGCGGGCAGCTAAGCCACAACCTCATGGGAAGATCTTGAGCCAGAAGCATCCAGCTAACTTGTTCCTAGATCAACTTGACCTACTTCAACTTGACCTACAAGACTACGAGATCACTATATTTGGGGGTAATTTATTATGTAACAAGAGATAGTGACTATTGAATTCTAGATTTAAATCATTTATCAACTATACGGATTGTAAATATGTTCCACCCCTCCATGGCTTGCCTGTTTACTCCCTTAATGATGTCTTTTATGAATAGAAGTTCTTAACGTAAATGTCCAATTTAGCCATCTTTTCCTTCATTATTAATGCTTGTATTCTGTTTTGCAAATCTGTGCATAACCTAAATCTAGGACTTTTTCTATGTTCCCATTTATATGCAAAATCCATTTGGTGTTGATTCTTGTGTATTGTTTAAGGTAGGAATCAAAATAATTATTCTTCATGATTCTCCATTTATTAAAAAGGCAACCCTGGGCGGCGCCTGTGGCTCATTGAGTAGGGTCCCGGCCCCATATACCAAAGGTGGCAGGTTCAAACCCGGCCTCAGCCGAACTGCAAATTAGAAAAATAGCCGGGTGTTGTGGTAGGTGCCTGTAGTCCCAGCAACTCGGGAGGCTGAAGCAAGAGAATCACCTGAGCCCAGGAGTTGGAGGTTGCTGTGAGCTGTGTGATGCCAGGGCACTCCACCGAGGGCGATAAAGTGAGACTCTGTCTCTACAAAAAAAAATTTTTTTGATTTATTTGATAAATAGACAATCTGAATAGTCCTGCTTTTCTGGCAGGGCAGAAAAGTAGCTGTATTGTCAGTTCTGGCAAAATGTATTTTTAAAAAAATGTTGTTTTATGGCTGGGAACACTGGTTCACACCCATAATCCCAGCACTCAGGGAGGCTGAGGCGGGTAGATTGCTTGAGCTCAGGAACTTAAGACCAGCTTGGGCAAGACCAAGACCCTGTCTCTACTAAAAATAGAAAAAATAGGTGGGCAGTATAGCATGCACCTATAGTCCCAGCTACTTGGGAAGCTGAGGCAAGAGGATCCTTTGCGCTTAAGAGTTTGAAGGTGCTGTGAACTACAGTGATACTATGGCACTCTAACCAGGGCAACAGAGAGACACTCTGCCTCAAAAAAATAAATAAATAAATAAATCAAAATTTATATATATACACAAATGTATATATAGTTTTAGTAATTTTATCTAAAATCAAAGTTATGTACAATGTCCTCTTTTATCATATTAATGTCTGTAAGATCTGTAACAATATCTCCTTTTTCCTTCCTGATAATATGGATAATTTTGTAGACAATTTTTTCATAAACTATCATGGGATCAACTGATGAACGAATAAATAAAATGTAGTATATCTATGCAATGGAATTTTATTTGGCCATAATAAAGGACTGATATAACATAGATATATCCTGAAAACCCTATGCTGAGTAAGTTTTACTTCTTTTACTTAGTATAATGAATTTTATGAATTCACTTACACAAAATGTTCACAGTAGGCAAATCTATAGAGACAAAAAAAGCAAATTATTGGTTACCAAGGGCTGGAAGTTTTGGGAGGATGGGTGGGAATGGGAGTACCAGCCAAAGAGTACGAGGCTTCTTCAGGGGATAATGAAAGTGGATAGTGGAGGCTCAGCACCTATAAATCAAGCATCTAAGGCACCAGCCACATACACCAGAGCGGGCGGGTTGGAATCCAGCCTGGGTCCACCAAACAACAATGACAACTACAACCAAAAAATAGCCGGGTGTTGTGGCAAGTGCTTATAGTCCCAGCTACTTGGGAGGCTGAGGCAAGAGAATCACTTAAGCCCAAGAGTTGGAGGTTGCAGTGAGCTGTGACACCACCATGGCACTCTACCCAGGGCAATAGCTTGAGAGTCTGCCTTAAAAAAGAAAAAAAAGAAATTGATAGAGGTGATGGTTATACAACTCTGTGAATGAATGTATGAAATACCATTAAATTTTATGGTATTTGAATGTTTCAATAAACTCTTCAAAAAATGTATCATTGGACAGATTAGATCCTCCTTCACCTTTGTTCAAAACAACAAATTGGAAACTACCTAACTTGGAAAAGAATTATTACCTAATTGTTCATTTTTTTACCTCAATACTAGTATTTCAATTAGCTCTTATTTTGGTATCCCAGAACATTGCACAATAGTACCAGCAAGACAATTTGACTACACTAGTTCTCAGGAAGATAAATTTTAGGAATTTCATTGACAATATGCCTGTATACCCTTAGAAAAGTCTTTGCATATCCCCAGGAGTAGTAACACCTCGTCTGAAGACCACTGCACCAGGCTGTAATCTCACTGAAGGCATGCGGGGGAGGAAATGGGTCATGTTCTAGTATTTGCTAGCTGTGTGAAAACATGTTCCACTGCCCTTTGCAAGTCATTTGGGCTACTGACCCAGACATGGGTACTTCTACAAGGTCAGCTCCAGTCCAAAACAGCGAAGGAGATGTGGTCTCTGATCTCTGGAAGCCACAACAATGTAGAAAACAATGTAGACAAGATAACTTTGGCTTCATTTGGTGATGCGGAAGTAATTCTTAGCTCTACGTGAGGCTGGCTGGACAACTTCTCGCAGCTGAGGGGGGATTTATACAGCTGGAAAATTTGATACTTTGCTTTCCCCCTTTACTTTTTCGTGGGTGCATTTAATCTTTGTACCTGCCATGTCTGCTGAGTGTATAATTAGCACGCTGACATCTGAGCAGCAGTGCTTCTCAGCTAGCTTTATTTAGGGGTGGAAATATTTTTTACTTTAGATAAACTTAGGCACTGCTCCCTCCTCCCTGCCCAACTTCCTTGGTATCCTGGATATGACAGCTTTTTAACCCTTGGAATCTGTCAAAGGCACAGGAATATCGGTGTCCAGATGCCAACTGGAATTACCTTGTCCTTTAAGAGATACAGGAGATTGGCTCAACCCTTCTTGCCCTCATCCCATAGGCTGTGTAAAGCTCAGTGCCTTCCTCACAATTTTCTGAAAATGTCTGGGAAGCATAGGTCCTCATGGTCACCTCTGACTCCAGCTGCTGTGGATTGCAGTGTGGAGGTTGTCTCACTCTCTTCCAACTGCTGCCCTTGTTTCCTGAGGCCACCCCAGTTGTGGACCTCAAAATTTATTTTCTTTTGGTGGTGCACAGGGCTGAGGAGGATCCCGTACCGTGTGTATAAGGGATTTACTTCCAAGCAATGCAGCCGCCATAAAATGAAATGATCAGACATCTGTGTTCTTAAGGTTTCCCACCATTTTCCTACCTGCACGAGCTCTAAACTCGTGTATGGGGCTTGGCCTTCTCCCTTCTCTCTCTTTTGTTCTGATTTCCCTATACAGAGCAAAAGACAACATATCTAGGCAGAGCAAAATCTTTTTCCAACCATTTCCCTGGGTCTAGGTTTCTGTCAGCATATCTTAGGACACCGACCTATAGCTTTCAAATTAGTATTTATAAGGGTTTGCCCCATTAAAGTCATGGGCAGCTAAACATTCTCCTCTACTCCAGTTTTAGTTCAGAGACTAGGGGAAGAGATTTTGTTTGTTTTTTATACTTATCAGGAAAAAGCCCTACAAGAAGGTGGCACTGGATATTAATTGAATAACAGATAACAAGGAAAATTGAGCCAGTCAACACTCTTTATTGAGTGCCTAGTATGTTCCAGGCACGAGGGTAGGCACAAAGGGAAACATAGACAGTTCTGGTCTTCTGAAGCTAACAATGCTAATGGGAAAGAGAAACATCAAATACCAAAACAAAGTGAAAATATTAAGTGACAAGCATTAGGAAGGCAGGGTACAGGTGCTATGATCGTAATACGCTTCCTAGGAGGGAGGCCAGGGAAAGTTTCCATGAGGTTAAGACTGTAGGGCTATGACCTGAAGGCCCAGAAAGGGTTAACTTGGGCAGGGGAGAAAGAACATTCCAGGCTGGGATAGCAGGCCATGCAAAGGCTTTGTGACAACAAAAAGCCCGGACAAAGGACTGAAAGAAGGCTGGAGCTGCAAAAATGTGGAGGAAGGTTAGGTGGGAAAGTTGGGTAAGGCAAGACCACTAAAAAGTTGTCAACAGGGGGATTGTGAGACTCAGATTTGAATTCTGCAAAGATTACTCTGGCTGCAGTGTAGAGAATGGATTGAAAGGTCACAAAGTCTAGAGAGGAACTATCTACCCCCTGCAGCATCCACATGGAGACAAGCAATCGATATGATTGTGCAGACACATCTTATCTGTGTGTGTGTTTTAATACAATTTTTAAGCCACATGAATACATACATACAAATAGTTAAGAATATCAAACAATACTGGTACTATTAGGTTTATAAAAAATAGCAGTCCCCTGACCATCCCTTTTCACTGCTCACCACCTTCCACTAAAGTCCCTTCTTTCCACACTTAACTGTTTATCAGTGGTCCCTCTTCTCTCCCTGCTTTTAAAAAACATAGTATCTTAAAGAGCTATTTATTTTTCAATTTTAGACATTGTTTACTGCCTACTACAGAAGAAAATAATTCCTTGCTCTTACCCACATTCCCCACTCCCCACTTAACTCTATTCTGATCCTGCCAAGAGAGAACATTACCAGCACTTCCTTTTTAGTCTTCCCATATATGAAAAATACTGACTCATTCATTACCTGAAAATTCATCAATCATTAGGGGCAGAAACTATAAATTTATACTTTTGTAAGTACAAAAGGACCTTCACTATGCCTCTGTCCTGGACATTTAAAGTAGTAAGGATTTGTATCCCTTTAAGGAAAACTACCAAATTTTTAAGCTGGCTTAATAAGAAGATTCAAGGAAATCACAGTATGTGCTTTTTGAAAGATATAATAAAGTTATTTGCACTATGAGGCAAAAATAATCTTTATAGGACTAATGTCTTGGGGAAGAAGAGTTAGAAAGGTCACTCACCGAGGATACTCCGTATCTGTGGCTGGAGTAGCAGAATGGGCCACGCCTATGCTGCTTGGAGTGTAGATGAACGTAAAAGCACATGGTGATTCCTACCCAGTCTACAAAAACAAGTCAGATGTCTTCACCCTCAGAGAAATCAATTACAAGGAAGGAAATTCTCTGAGATACAAAGATTTATGCACAAGACTATTCATGACAGTATTATTTATAACAATGGAAAACAATCTCAAAACCCCTGAATAGGAAAAGGGCTAAAGATACATCTAATTAGAATGAAATAATATAAAATCATTAAATTCATGCTTTCAGAGGACATTTAATGCTGTAGGGAAATACTCATAGTATGTTCAATAAGAAAAACAGTTGAGGGGGTCAGCCTACATGTAAAAAGACACATAATATACATATATATGAACATGTAGAAGCATAAAGAAAATATCTAAATACATTCCAATTCTGTAAGTGCATAGAGAATAGATTCTTTTTTCTCCTAATGTAGTCTGCTACCCATGTACTTCAGAATCACCTGGGGGGGAGGACTTATTAAAATGCAGATTCTTAGGTTCCACACCAGACCTACTGAATTAGTCTTTGGAAGCAGAACCTAAGGACCTCTGTCTCCTTCCACACCCTAAGTAATCCTGACTCACACTTTGGTTTGAGGACCACTGGATGTGAAATTATGAATAATTGTCTTCCTTCCTTAAATCTTAAATTTTCCAACAAGCCCATGTTGCTTTATGACCCAAAGTTCATTTACACTCTAGCCTGGGGCAACAGAGTGAGATTCTGCCTCAAAAAACAAAAACAACAACAAAAAAAATAAAACCCAAGTTCATTTAAAACACATTCATGAGGCCTAAGGATTAGAAAATGGAGCTGACTTAGCATCTATTTGGGGTAGTGTAAATAACTTTTAAGAACTGGAAAGTGCATGTTTTTTTAATCTAAAATAAGTAGGTTATCTATGGATTCCTGACAATTAAAAGTCAGTTTAGGACAAAGAAAGTATGATAGTAAGTGTAGATAGGGAAATCATAACCTCAATAAATTGTGCGCGCAAAAAATAGAAATAGAATTATTTTGAGACATATAAGGAACAATAGCATTTCTAATGTCCCAAGATGTTCCTTGGCAAAAAGAGGATTCAGTGATCAAATTTGGGGCACAATAGATATTATAATCACTTCTTTTCTCTGTGAGTCAAAAACATGAATAGATTACAGGTTCTGAGAAGTCCAATAAAAGTTTCATTTTAATTCTAGCTCCACAAATTCTTAGAATGTTCCTGTCATTGAAAACAAATTCTAGGGTAGAAGAGCATCTGGAAAACATTCTCTCCATGGACTGGTATCCTTATACTTGACCCTACGTATCAATTTATTTCCACATTTGCATGGTTTCTGAGAGGTTAGCCTAAATATATTTATAGAGCCTGATTCTAAGGGTCTGGCTCGAGTCAGCTACCAAGGAATGTTCAGGAACAGCAAAACAGAGTGCCAGCCTACATGATTAAGAGAAAGTCTAAAGTAGCTACAGATTTACTTTTGTTTGCTTATCTGCCTCTACCACTAGACTATGGGCTTAGAGCTGGAATTTTGTCATTTTGTCTATTCATTTTTTCAAAATAAAGCCCAGCCCTTATTTTGTACTCAATCAGTGGGGAACCACCAACCAGGTGGGGTTTTTTGTTTGTTTTTTGACAGACCCTCACTTTGTTTCCTTAGCTACAGTGCAGTGGTGGCATCATAGCTCAGTGTAACCTCAAACTCCTGGGCTCCAGTGATCCAAATGCCTCAGCCTCTCAAGTAGCTGCAACTACAGGCACCTGCTATAGTTTAACTTTTTTTTTTTTTGACAGGTTCAGTAATGAAATGGGATACACATAAGGAGCCTTTTTGAATGAACTGGTAGTCAAGACCAGCTTTCCCTGGAACCCATTTTAGAAATATCGTGGGGCAAGTGAGTCAGATATACTATGAACATAGAAATAGGTCCTAAAGTTTGCGTACTCATGTTATCAAGCCTTCCCTTTTGTTTTTTGAGAGAGTCTCAAGCTGTCGCCCTGGGTAGAGTGCTGTAGTATCATAGCTCACAGAAACCTCTAATTCTTGGGCTCAAGCTATCCTCTTGTCTCAGTTTTTCTATTTTTTGTAGAGACGGGGGTCTCGCTTTTTTTTTTTGCTCAGGCTAGTCTTCAACTTGCGAGCTCAAGCAATCCACCCACCTTGGCCTCCCACAGTGCTAGGATTACAGGCAAAAAAGCCACTGCACCCGGCCAAGGCTTCATTTCATTGAAAACATATTTGACTGCTTACTATATGCAGGTATTTCTAAAAATAAAGACATGAATAAGACTTAGTTTTACCCCCAAGGGCGCCATGCAGTAGAGATGGTAGTCCTAGCCATTCTAGTCCTGCGCTAGAGTCCTGGCCTCTTACACAGGCTTGGGCATGGTAGGTGTCGAGTTCATTTGAATTGAGTTCGGAAACCAAGACACACTTGAAGCCTGATCATACTTTGGCACTTTTGGAGCAAAGGCCGGAGTTAGAATCAGACCATTCAGAGACTGCATCAGGATGACTGATATCTTAAGCAACCAGACCTGTCTTGAACACTACTATTTTAGTGATCAAAATTTTGACTAGAGAAACTCCAGAATCCAGAGTCATTTAACCTACACACTATGAAAATGTTTGTCCTTTACAACACTCTAGGTTCTTAAGATGTTAACTGATAGTATCAGGTGAAATAGGAGTGAGAAAGGGGTTCAATAGAGCATACAGGCTTCTGTACTGCAGGGGACTCAGACCTTTAAGCAATATGCTTCATTCTTAATATGCATTATCTCATTTAACCTTTGCAACAATCCTATGAAGTAGGTCTTATTATTTTTCCCATTTTAAAGACAAACAAGCTGAAGAAACTCAGAGAAATTAAGGATCCTGCGCCAGAACACACAGAAAGAGGTACCACCTAAAGGTATAAACTGGGACTATGATATCAGGTCTTTCTGGCACCAAAGAAATAAGCATTCAAAGCAATGCTATTATTGTTCTAATATGTTGATGGGCACTAGACCACTCCCAGAGAGATGAAGAACATAAGGGCTTCCCAAGCTGATTTGATTAGGGAGCCTTTTTGAATGAATCATCAGTCAAGACTAGCTTTCCCTGGAACAGGTTTTGGGATATACCATGGTCAGAGATATACCATGGCAGACAGAAGGGAGGTGGAAAGCAGCTCAGAAGGAAGAGCTATTCTATAATGAACATTTATTAAAATTGTGCTCAAAGAATTATTGATAGGGATGTGTAAATTAAACCTACATTTAATAGATACCATCTCTATTTCCAGATTCACTAGCGTCACTTCATGGCTCACTTCTTTCAAATCAATATTTGATATGACATTTCAATTACAACATATTCATGTTATAGGGTTTGACTTACCTAGTAATTCAAATCATTATGTCACTAATTTCAGTAAAGTATGTTCACATTCAAGACTAAGTTGCTTTTTTGTTTTGTTTTGTTTTTTTGTAGAGACAGAGTCTCATTTTATCTCCCTCAGTAGAGTACCGTGGCATCACCCAGCTCACAGCAACCTCCAACTCCTGGGCTTAGGCGATTCTCCTGCCTCAGCCTCCCAAGTAGCTGGGACTACAGGCGCCCGCCACAATGCCCGGCTATTTTTTTTTTTTTT
>CAUYON010195192.1:0-59874 GCA_963573935.1 Arctocebus calabarensis | reverse complement strand
TTCACCTTTAACCCTTTTTTCTTTTTTGAGACAGAGCCTCAAGCTGTCACCCTGGGTAGAGTGCTGTGGCATCACAGCTCACAGCAATCTCCAATTCCTGGGCTCAAGCGAGTCTCCTGCCTCTGCCTCCCAAGTAGCTGGGACCACAGGCGCCTGCCACAACGCCTGGCAATTTTTTGGTTGCAGCCGTCATTGTTGTTTAACATGCTTGAGCTGGATTCGAACCCGTCAGCTCAGGTGCATGTGGCTGGCGCCTTAGCCGCTTGAGCCACAGGCGCTGAGCCTAACCCTTTTCTTAAGACCACTCATCATCACTATTATAACAAAGACATAGGAACCTTGTGGGAGGTGGCCTCTCGCAGAAATTTAAAAACTCTGCTCAGTTCCATTGCACCTGGTTTGGCAGTGACCCTTTATCAAAGGCAATGAGGACTGGTTTTTCATTTATAGTCAGGATTTAAAGCTTCCTTTGAAAATAATATTTAAGGTTCAAAAGTAAGTCCATTCTGTCTTTAAGATGGGATTAAAAAAATAAATAGGAAAAATACTTCCCCAAAGTCAGCCCGGTTAAAGAAAAGTCTCAAGTGATGAAAGATCAGAATTGGGATGTTGTAAAAATCTTCTTGCTGCAGGCCAGAAACATGCCTACTCCTCTTGGTGTCTCAGAGCTGAATCCCAGAGGCTCACCAAAGGTTTGTCTGGATTGAATTAAACCAGTAACCCTCAGCAGAGTCCACTGGTTTCAGGGCCTTCCTGAACAAGGGCCATCATGAGAACAAGACTGAGGCTCCCATGTGTTTCTCTTCCTCTCCCCTTCCTGGACAAGATGGCCAGCCAGGAGCCTGATGGTCTCCAAGGGTCATCTGAACACAAGAGATTCTCCCAATTGCCTTCAAAGTGTATTGATTATTTAGGTCACTTACCAACTAGCATGCTCCTGGAACCAGTTCCCTGGCGCATTTGACACTTCCAAATGACAACTTGGAGCCAAATGCATGCGGGGAAAGGGACATGGATTATGCATGGTGCAGCCCCCACCCCCACCCCTGCAATCAGGAAACTGTGTCTAGCACCAGGCCTCCCACCTGGACCCTGATTAGGATGGACGGCTGTGCTCTGCCCTGGGACTGGAAGGGGTCCTGGGATTATCTCAGTAAAGAAGTCTCCAGCCCAGAGAACTGTCAGAACTGCCGCACGGATGAGCAGAAAATAGCAGATGATAAATTTTTTAGGACCACCCTCTGCTTGCCAGTTGTAGCAGACTGTGAGATAATGTATTGGGCTTTTTTGGAACATGCATTATTGATCTGGGTCTGTCTAGTGGTTTATAAAAAGCCCGTCATACCCCTACTACCACCTTCCCATCCCTCACCTCCTGCTAGAAGCTCAGCCTCCTTCAAAAGCCAGTGCTGCCCTGGGGGAAGGCCTGGCTCCTTTGCGCAGGGCAAGATGAGCAGGCCCTGGTCTGTGCTGTTCGGAGCTATTGGGTGGAAGCTGGCAGGTGCCCCTGGACATCAGGGGCTCAAAACCCACCAAATCCACTTCTTGGAATTTGCCTTTCAGAAATATTTGCTGTGTGTGCATTCTCAACAAGGTGTGTACATTCTCAGCAAGTGTATCTATGCTAGTGAAAAACAAACTAACAAACACAGCAACAATCCAGAAACACCTCAGTGTCCATCCCAGGTGTCTGGTTAAGTAGAGCAGATGAAGAGCCTGGGATTAAAGTCCTGTTTAACCACGTCCGAGCTGCGTGACCTTGGACAAGAGGTTTCTCTGTGCCTCAGTTTCCCCATATGTAAAGCAGACAGAATGGATCTCTGTATTTTAAGTCTGCCATGGTCTCTTTGTTCTCCTTTCTCCTGAGTCCACATCATACCCATCACTCCTTCCTTATATTCGAATATTCTGCTGGCTTGATTCAAGAGTCACAAATGAAAATTTACAATCAGGTTCTGACTGAGGCTTAGTCCGGTTCTGTTACTGCAGCAAAAGTGTATGTATCGTTACTAAAAGTAGGTTTTCAGTCCCTCATTCATTGGTTCAGATCCCAAATCTGGGAGTTGCTCTTGGTTCTTCTCTTTTCCTTAACGCCGACATCCAACCTATCCATCGGTTTATTTCCCAAACACATACCAAGCGGATCCTGTCTCACTGCCCTGGGCTGAGCTTCCGTCATCAGCTGCCCTGTCACTGCACTGGCCTTCTGCTGGTCCCCTTTCTTGCCCTTATTTCCTGCAATCTAATTCCATCATAAGCACCACGGGGTCCTGTTGGAACCTAAGTGGGGTTATGGCCTTCCTCTGCTTAGGGCCCCCTCATCCGTGCTGGTTTCACTAAGAATAATACTCAGAACCCTCCCATGGCCACAAGGCCCCACAGGATGGCCCCGTCGGCTCCCTGGCCTTGTCTCCCTCTACTCCCTGGCACTCTTTCTGCTCCAACCCGCCACGTATCTCTGACTCTCCTATTCTTTCCACCTGGAACCATCCTCCCTAAGCTCTCTGGCCCCTTACACAGGCACAGACAGATGCTTCATCAACACCTGCTGGCTGGATGAATGAATGTCCAGAGCATCACAAATTCTAGGTGTAAATACAACTGAAACAGTGCAAGGGCTGCATGAGGTGAGATCAAAGGGCCCTGAGGTCCCGATGCTGCCTGAGGTCCCCTGTGCATAATTCTGCCAGAAACAAAACTCACACCCTTATGGCCGAGGTCTACAGACTCTTCACAGTCATCAAATGAGGTGCATTCTGAATGCCGCTAGGAGACAGGTATCATACATGTCAAACTGTCGATGAAAGTTCTCAGCTCTGATTGCTTCCTGGCTGCAAATGCCCTTTGTGCTGATAAGCTCCCTAAGAAAAATCTATACTTGAGATCATTAAATACCAAGCTTTGCAACTTGGTTTTATATAAATAACCAAGCGACTTGGTTTTATATAAATAACCTTCCCTTGGTAGCCAAAGGACTGATTCAGGTTGCAAAGGCTTACCTAGTCAAATGTGATATGTGTCACCTCCAACAATGTTCTGTTGTCCTTTGATAGTGGACAGAGGTTAAGGACCCATCCCTCACCTGGTCAATGACTAGCAGCCCTTAGCACAACCCACAAGAGCCTCCAGGATTGGCTCCACCAGTCTCCCTCCACTCTCATGTTTTAACTCCTTTGACCAGGCTCCAGCCACATCTGCCTTCTCAGTCCCGCCTCAGGGCCTTTGCACATGCTGTACAAAGAATGTTCTGCCTAGATGCTCTAACTAGAATGTTTTTCCCAGCTGTATCTCAGTGTTTAGGGCACCGGCCACATGCTCTGGGGCTGGTGGGTTCAAATCCGGCCTAAACAAACAAACAAAAAGAACGTTTTTCTCTAGATTTTTACCATACACCATAGTATGTTTAGGAGAAGGAAATCTAATTTGTAGGAGGAAAATACACAAGGCTGTGAGCTGCCCATTACAGCATTCACTAGTCATAAGTAGCCATGGAAACCCTGAAAGGTGACTGGTCTGGGCATCTCTGAGATGTGCACTAAGTATAAAATACATGCCAGATTTCATAAATAATATAAAAAATATAAAATATCTCCCCAATGAGTTTTATATTGATTACATGTTGAGATGATAGCAATTTGAGTATATTGGGTTAAACAAAATATGTTTTTCAAATTAATTTCCTTTCTACTTTTTAAAAAGTTAGAAAATAATTTATCATTTGCATTTGGGGGTGATCATATTTCTATAGGACAGAGCTGGTGTTCAGGTTTAACATGGGAAATAGAACCCATAAAATCAGTAAATCCAAGGACAAGACACAAGGTGGGGAGAAAAAAAGTTTATGTTGAGAGAGGCCCCCATAAAAAAGTTTATGTTGAGATCACCTCAAAGGTGATCCAGAAATGGAAAGTGGAGTTTGACCCAGGGAACAGAGAGGTCCCGTGGAGACTGACTCTGTCCCACTCTTGGTGACCTCATTTATGGAGCTTCCTCCTAGTACTAAGGAAAACGTGGTGAGAAAAGACTCCTGCAAATTCAGAGACAGAGTATTGCTAAGGCGAGGAAAGGAATCAGGGGACAGTTTGCACACAGAGCTAAGCATGCAACATGGTGGTTTGTGTGGGCAATGAAGGGAAGGTGCTGAGGCCAGGAGCTGGAGGAGCCTTGGGGAGAGTGACAAGAGCCCTTCTTACAGCCACTCAATGTAAATGGCATTAAACTCTGGTGAGGGTCCCTGTCTACACCTGCTCTCCCAGAGGCCTGCAGCACCGAGGGGAGGCAGCTCAAAGGGTCACAGATGAGCATGTGCACATGGGCACACATGTGCAATCCATGCGCACATGTGCAATCCGTGCCCACACACATAAGCTGGTGTCTTTTGTTCTGTTCAGCTCAGGTCTCACCGCCCCTGAGAGCCCCTCCTTACCACCAAGGAAGCAGCTCCCACATGCCAGCGCCACTCAGAGCGTGGCTTGCTTTATTCTCACTGGAGCCTCTGTCCCTCTGTGACATTACCCCTCTCCTCCCTGGCTGTCGTGTGGTTATGTCTCTTTTGCTTCTTGAGAGCAGAGATTGTGTCTGACTTATTATGGAATAATTACGGGCCCTAGAATATTGCCAGGCACCCAGTGGGTGCTCGGTAGAAACTGGGAGAAAATAGAGATTGGTCTTTGCATCTCTTCTCCTTTACACGATGGCGGAATCTCGGGATGGTTCTGCATTAAGGAAGAGGGTGGTGACCTCTGACCTTGTGGGCCAGGCTGCAAACCCACACTTGTGGGCAACTCCTGTGTCTTAGTTTAAATCCCCCAAGGAGTAAACGCCAAGTGTCTACACAACCATCCATATCAGAAGCCTTGGCCCCAGCCTGGTGACCCTGTGCTCTGGGCCGAGGTGCCTCCAGGGGCCCTAAAGTGTCAGCTGGTCGGGGGTGGGACGCTTACCCAGCTCCACATCCTGGTCGTCCGTCAGCACCAGGATGATGTTGGGGCGGATGTTTCTGCGGTCCCTCTGAAACCTGCCTTTCAGGCGGTGGTGTGACAGGAAGGCTGCGCTCCCGTCCAACAAGGAGAAAACTGCAGCAGAGAGCAGGCAGAGCCGGAGGCTGCCCGGGGCCATCTTCTCTCCCGGCCAATCTGGGGCTGCTCCCAGGAGGCAGCAGCTCTTCCTATTCACTCACGACCTGGAGGAGGAAGAAGAGAATCAGGTCAGTGTTTATGTCAAAGCTGCCTGACTGCAGTCCCTGCATAAGGATGTGTGTCAGGGCCACCCAGGCAGGAAGAGCGTCTTTGAATGAGGGTGGCTCCTCTCTGCTCAAGTTAGGAAAGTTTTACAATTTGCTCGGTCAGTAGACCGGCAGGAAAGCCTTTTGTGACCAAGTCTGTAGACAGAAAGTCTCCTCTGGATCTGGTCGAGTCTCTGATGGGCAGCTGGCAGTTCAAGGCTAGAGTCAGGTAACCAGCCTGTTCCAGTCTGCCCAGTGCAACAAACGTTCCCAGCAGCAGCCCAGATGAAGGTGAACACTCTGGTTCTTTCGTGCAGGCAGCACTGTGGGGTGCAGAGGTGAGCGGGGTGACGTCCCACTCCCCAGCAGCGGGGATCTCTAGAAGGTGTGGGCAAACGCAGGGCTGGACTCTCGTGTCTCAGTCCCAGACCCTCTGTCCACTGCCTCAGTTTCCCCATGAGCAAGACAGTGAGGAACCTGTCTCCCCACAAACAAACTGGGGTGACAGGGACGCTGTAAGAGCTCAGTCAAATGGGGACGTGCGAAAGCCCCTTGTCAACGGAACCTGTAACAAAGATTATTCTTGTTAGTTTTAAATTTCAGAAGAAGTCAAATGATGAAAGAGAATATGGAGAGCTAGAGGGTGGAGGCGGAAGCACTGTCACTGTGGCTGTGACCTCAGTATCACCTGGCCCCAGGTCAGACGGGGTCGTGAGCAAAGGCGGGTGTGGGGAGGCAGGGATGGCAAAACTTAGCTCTGATCTCAGCCCGCTCTCTGCTCTCTGCAGTCATTTTTTTACTTCTGGAGGAAATGAGCCTTCAAGTTCTGTCCAGATATAGACTTTTGGTCTCATTTATTTAAAACAAGAGAGCACGAGAGCCTGCAGATTTGTCGGGAGGAAATCAAGCATCTTGGGGTTGGCCTGTGTCACTGTGACCTTGAAGGGGTCTGTTTGTCCCTGACATCTATGGGAAACCCTGGCCACTACCCCAAAGTCACAGCTCAGGGACTCAGCAAGGGCCCCAGGCTCCCCGGGGGGATGGGCCAGGGAATGCAACCACTGCCTGAAGGGTCTCCCCACTTTCCCCTCACACCCCAGCCACCCTGCATGGGCCATCGAGGGGGTCTCTGGGCAGTGCCGAGGTTGAAAAGGCCAAGGAAGGGTTCCCTGCTCCATCTGCACCCTCCTCCGTGCCCTGGGAAGCTGACCTCTGTCTCTGGGTCCCGGCTGGCAGGTGGGGGGCACGGAGGAGGTGGGGACCAGCATCTTTGTTCTCCCTCCCTAGCATGCCATGGCTCCTCGGTGCCCTTGTCTCTGTGTGTGTCCACAGCTCCTTCTGGGGATCCCTCCCAGCCCTAGCCTCCCCCCAGTCCTGGGTCCCCCTGCCCCCTCAAGTCCAAGGACAGCCAGGTTTCCTACTGCTGCTGGTTCCTGGAGCTGCACCATTCCTCGTTTGCTCCCTTAACCCCACCTGACCTCGGAAAATAGAGCCTCCACTTGTCCCTGCGCCCAGCTACCTCACTCAGGGACCTCACGGAGTCCTGTTTCTATGTTGGGCTGCCCAGGACAGTACGTTTTCCTCTGGCATCTCCCTTGGGAGTGGGAAGCAGGCTCCACACAGGGCCTCTCTCCCATGTGGCCTCAGATTGGACATCTGTGCACAGATCTAAGATGACAGTCCCAGTCCCCAGGGAGCTGGGGTGTGCACTTGATGTAGAAGAGCCTGATGTGAGAACCATGAGGTTCCCGGGACCAGAGGGCAAACGCTGACTTCCTTCTTAGTCTCCGTGACTGAGTGATGGCCAGAGTCTATTGGAAACCTGTTTTGTGCCCTCCTGAGTGATGGTTAAGGGCATGGACTCTGGGGCTACTTGCTGAGTGATGCTTGGCTAGAAGCTCAACATCTTTGTGCCTCAGTTTCCTCATCTATAAAATGGGAGTGAAGGATCAATGTGTTAACAGAGTGCTGAGCCTGGGACATGGTCCTAACTGGAACACACAGTCCACAGTTAAATCATCATTAGACTATTGTCACCGTTGTCGTAGCTGTGTCCTGCGTCAGACATTCTTGCGGGATCTCCATCAGTCTCCACAACAACCGTCTCCTGCAGGTGCTACAGGGAGTCCCAGAAGTTATCTCAAACCCACAGTACAGAGGAAAAATGGGAAATTATAGCTCAATGCACCGTTATTCATGAAATATTCATTAAAAACGTTTATAGGATATGTACAAAATGTTCTCTATGCATTGGCCACCTCTTCATAAGATTTCACAATGAATATTTTGTGAATAAAGGTACACTGAACTATAATTTCCTATTTTTCCCAAAGTATGGCAACTTTAGGGGTGGCTTCTCGGACACCCTGTATTGTCAGCTCCATTTTACAGTTGAGAAAACTGAGGCTTAATCAATTTCCTTGCATCACTCAGAGAGAGGACTGGGTTTGAACTTTGAACCTGACTGCTCCTCACTACAAAATAGGTTTCCCACCTCCTTCCATGCAAATTTATAGTCCTGATTTCTGCTGTTATCTGCCCAGCCCTTCCCATTAAAGCAAATTAATTTGCTTAATATGTTTCTTTAAATGGCCACCTTGTAAAATAAAAACACAAATGCCTATTTGGAAAAAGACTACTTTCTATCCAGAGATAAGTGGGAGACGGGCATCCCTTTCCCTTGGAGCTAACTGCAGGAATGAAAGTCAAAGAAAGCTGCGACAGTGGACTCAATTCAGACTGCTTCCTGGGCTCTGAGCCGAGCTCGCTGGCTCTGCGCTCACACTCTTTCTCCCTCTTTTTAAGGGAGATTAGCAGGTGTTGAAAGGAGTCAAAGCACATTAGCACTACCCCGAGAAGTTCTGCTGGTGCTAACGGGAGGCTGCGAGGGAGCTGAGAAGGAGACACGCTCCAGCCACGGGAGGCTCTGCACATGGAACTGTGGGTGCACAACCCGCTCCCCTAGATGCATATTCATGTTCCCTCCGACAGACAGGCACGGAGTGATGAAACGTGGGAGAAAACTTCCAAGGGATGCCCTACAAACAGCAACCCTCTCAACCAGACACGAGTCATAGCAAATGCTCTCTGAGAGCCCGCAACGCTGCAGCCTCTGCTCTGGGAGTTGGTGGGAGTCATTTCATCTCCCCGTCCATATCCACCCACTTTATGCATGAGGCAGCTGAGGCCCAGAGAGATAAAATCACTTTCCCACGACCACAGGGAGATGGATGGAGGAGGCAGAGTGGGGCTTCTAACCCAGTCTGGCTAGATTTGGCTCGTTCAACCAGCAGTCCCCAGAAGCAGACCTGTGCGTGTCCTAAGGGCCGTCCAGCCTCAGTTTCCTCATTTGCCAAATGAAGCAGCAGGTGCTCAGCTGCTCTCCGAAGGCCTTTTTGGTTCTGGGCCTGTGATGCAAAGGTGCAGGTGGCTGGGAGATGCAACTTGAATTGGGAGCCCTGGGCCAGGTGGGGATGAGCCAGGGGACAGGGTCAGCTGGACTCTGTTTCTGGCTCCCATGCTGGTCCGGGAGCACCCCCGTTCCCAGCAGCTGTCACTCGCTAGCCAGGACGTGCTTCCTCTGGAAGGAAGTCAAATCTCTGCCCCCAGAAGCTGGAGAGTAACAGGAGCTAATTATTTCATCAGCTCAAGTCATCAGTGAGTCGATTTTTGATGAATTCCCCTGGCTCAGACTTCTCCTGGCCTTGTGCCAGCCTCTCTCCGGATGCTGAAGAAATCAATTAAAAATGACACAAGAGATTCTGCCTCCATTTTTTTCCTTCTTGGTAAAATATTCAAAGCGGCTGAAGCAATAGTGTATCTGGTGAATTGTGCACTAGCCGACCAACATTCTGTCTGCACCGCAGCTAACACCTGTCACTCCCGCCAGCTCCTTCCAAGGCCCACCTGACTCCTTTTCAACTTCAGTTTTCTCATGGATGTTGGCAAATGCTCTGTGGCTCAGGAAGACATCTCTATAAACATCTAATGTCTCATGAATTCAGAAACATCATACTTCTGGATTTATCTGTAGAGAGGGGCAGTGATGCCTGATGCCCTTGAGTGTCACACACCACAGCTGTGAACAAACACTTGGGACGTCACCCAGGCCTGTTTGAGGATCCCCAAATCTAACATGGGAACAGAAAAGTTTGGGAACGCCCAGGCAGCTGAGATGGTGGGACAGGAGTAATTGACCAGAGCCAGAAGAGAGTGCTGGTGATACAGGAATTCCCATGACAGGCAGGGACAAGAGAAATGGGGGGGTGTCCAGATAGGTCCTGTGTGTAGTGGCTGGAGTCTGGCAACTGACCCAGGGGCCCTCCCACGTGGTCCAGAGAGCCTGACTATTTCTCTCTTTCTTCATTTCTTTACAAATATTAATTGGAGTCCTCCAACATGTGAGGCCAATGGTCCAGCGGTAGGATAATCCTGCCTGGATATTAACAGCAGCCTCCTAACTGGGCTCCCTGCTTCCAGCTCACTTGCTTCCCTCAAACCATCAGAAGGATCCTATTCAAACAAAACAAGCAGGAACCTGTCTTCCTCCAGCAAGGAGCTGTCAAAGGCTTTCATCTCATGAAGAGTAAACCCCCAAAGCCCTTCAAATGTCTTACAGGATTCCACACAATCTGCCCCATCACCTCTCTGATCTTGTCACCGACTTATCTCTCTCCCTCATTTGGCTCCAGCCATGTGGTCTCCTCCAGCCGTTCCTCCCACATGCCAGGCACAACCCCACCCTGGGGCCTTTGCACCTGCTTCTTGGAGCCTCATCCAAATATCTTCATAGCCCCTTCCTCACGTATTACAAGTCTTTACTCAGATGTCACCTTTGCTGGTTGAAATCAAAATATCTGCCCTTTCCTGCCCCCTCTGATAACTGTTTTACATGTCTATTTCTCCAGGGGTGTCTTCCACTTGAATGCCAGTTCTCCGAGGGTGTGGACTTTTGCCAGCTTTGTTCACATCTGTATCCCCAACACCTAAAACCACGCTTGGGACATAGCAGGGACTCAAACTATGTACTGACTTAGCAAAGAATGTTCTCCCTCCTCCTGTTTTAAGGCCACTGGAGCTTTTCTTCCCCTTGTCTGCATTTGACTGCAGGGTAGAACACGGTGACCCAGGGGAGCCAATCAGCACATCCCATCCCTTAAGCTTCAGTGATTGGCCCAGTGACCTGGATCTGGCCAATGAGAGAGAGGGTGTTCCAGAGGCTGCAGGAGGCTGAGTTGCCTCTGAGGGACTTGAGAGAGGATGCTGGTGACAGGGAGCTGAACTGAGTTGCATCTTACAGCCAGCGTGGCTGAAGCTAGTCCAAGTTAGGACTGTCATTTACAACAGGAAGCTCCCAGGCCGAAACAGTAAACACCCTGAAAGAATACTAATGAGTAATAGCTGAAGTCATGGGCCCTGCACAGTTCTCAGCACTTTCCCTGTGTCAACTCCTGCACCACCTCCATGAGGTAGGACCTGTCATTTACAGACACGGAGGCATGGATAGGGTCTAGAACCTGCCCCGCGTCATGCAGACTGGGTGCTGAAGTCTGTCCCGCCCTCTCCGTCCTCTCCACTCTTCCCTATTGCCTGGGAGGTTCCAATGGGCCCCAGGCTCTGGCTCCTGGCTGGTGTGGGCAAAGGACACACCTGTAGGGAGAGGGAGTGTGGGAGAAGAGAGGGACCAGCACACTTCCCTGGTGCTCTTCCTGCCAAGTTGCTGGGAACTAACTACCCATCACAGCTCTACTGAGGGTCACACCTCAGCTGGGTGGCTCTTTCCAGGTCCCACCGAGTGCTGTCCACTGTCTCCAGCCCCCGAGACCTGCATTATTCATTTTCTTACACTCTGCTCACACCTTTGGGGAGGGCACTGTCTGTTCCGGGGCCCTCGCTGATAAAGCAAGCAAGCAGCATGGCTACTTGCACCGAGACATTCAGATCCCAGAGCTCACTCTCTGGCTCCTACACTAGCTTGGAAAGAGGGATGGAGGTTACGTGCACTGCACAACAGGAAGAAGAAAGAGGAAACTGCTGGCATGGGTGTAGTCCAGGAGGGCTGCCTGGAGGAGTAATTACAGAATAAACTTTGAGAAACCTAACAGAGAGCAAAGTTCTGAAGAATCTATAGGATTTAGATAGCCCTTGAAGAAAAGGGTAGAGGACAGGATGCTTCAGGCAAGGGAAACAGCTTGGGCAAAGAGGAGGTAGTGGGCACTGAGAGACAATGGGAGGAAGGATGAGAGCTCCTATAACCTATGGCCACAGCCTCTGTCTCCCCTACCTGAGTCCAGACCATCTGGTGACTCTCCTAGTCTGTTCTTAGAATTCCAGCTGAAGGCACGGAAGCCAGCTCTTAAGAGCAGGTCAAGGGGGCGGTGCCTGTGGCTCAGTGAGTAGGGCGCCGGCCCCATATCCCGAGGGTGGTGGGTTTGAACCCGGCCCCGACCAAACAGCAACAAAAAAATAGCTGGATGTTGTGGTGGGCACCTGTAGTCCCAGCTACTTGGGAGGCTGAGGCAAGAGAATCACCTGAGCCCAAGAGCTGGAGGTTGCTGTGAGCTGTGATGCCACAGCACTCTACAGAGGGCAACAAAGTGAGACTCTGTGTCTAAAAAAAAAGGAACAGGTCAAGGGATCCTTCTGAAGGAGGAGGAAAAGATCAGGTTGCAAGACATGAGCTCAGGATCTGGCAAGAAATTAGGACAGAAGAAAAGGGGAAAAGTAGGCCCCCAATTCAGGACTTAGGGACCTAGTTACTTGATAATTCTAATACAAGAAGAAATTCCTAAAGGGGTTGGTGCCTGTAGCTCAGTGGCTAGGGTGCCAGCCACATACACCAGAGCTAGAGGGTTCGAATCCAGCCCAGGCCCACCAAACAACAACTACAACAAAAAACTAGCCAGGCGTTGTGGCAGGTGCCTGTAGTCCCAGCTCCTTGGGAGGCTGAGGCAAGAGAATCCCTTAAGCCTAAAAGCTGGAGGTTGCTGTGAGCTGTGATGCCATGGCACTCTACCCAGGGTGACATAGTGAGACTCTGTCGCCAAAAAAATAAATAAATAAATAAAAATTCCTGAAGGCTCCCGTGCTAGGCACAGTTCTTGGAACTGTGGATAAAGCAGTGAAAAAAGTAAAAAATATCTTTCCTCTCACAAAATGCATAGTCTAGGGAGTCAACCCATCAAAAGCTGGAGCAGAAAGATTCCAGGTAAAAGTGAGAAGCGTCAGAAACCAGGATCGGGAATAATGGCCAAGCACAGACGAACGGGGTGTTGGCTCACGGTTTGGAAGCTGAGCATCAAAATGTTTTTGCATGTCTAGTGAACAGATGTTGGAGCAAATACCTGAGCATCTGTGACATGCCCACGACTGTTTCATGGTCAGTGACAAGAAAAAAGATAAAAGTCTCTCGTGGAGTTGATGGAGAGAGTGGATAAAGGCAAGCAAACAGTTCAAAATGTACCTGGGGAAAAAGACAGAAGGGAGCACGCTGAGTAGAGGGCAAGAGACCTGGAGCCAGACTGCCTGGGTTTGAATCTCGGCCCCACCACTTACTAGATGTTGGGCAAATAACTGAACCTCTTAAGGTCTCATGGCTTTGTCTGTAAAGTGAGGACAGGAATTGCACCTACCTGATAGAGCCTTAATACTCAGGAAGCCTTTAGAACAGAGCCGTGTAGGGTAAGTGCCCAATAAATATTGGCCTGTGTTGTTTGCTAGGTTTAGGCTACCCTAGCTTTATCTCATCCTACTTTCTGTAACAGCTCTCAGTTTTCTTTGGGGGAAATCTCTCCTCTCCATCCTTGGCCAATATGGTTCAAATGAGGCCCCAGCTCTGGAGCACCAAGGCTGGACCAAGTGACCCAGACCTGAGCCAGAGCCTCTCCATACCCCTGCCTCAGTGACTGGCCAGAGGAATCCCGGCCCCTTTGACCTGACTCTTTCTTTCTTTCTTTTTTTGAGACACAGTCTCACTTTGTCACCCTAGGTAGAGTGCTGTGGAGTCACAGCTCACAGCAACTTCAAACTCTTCGGCGTAAGCAATTCTCATGCCTCAGCCTCACAAGTAGCTGGGACTAAAGGCACCCGCCACAACACCCGGCTATTTTGTTGTTGTGGTTGTTGTAGTTGTCATTGTTGTTTAGCAGGCCCGGGCTAGGGTTGAACTCGCAGCCCCAGTGTATGTGGCCAGTGCCCTAACCACTGAGCTACGGGCGCCGAGCCTGCCCACTCTTTCTAACAGGTCAACTCACTCCGTGTTATTCCAATGTGAGGACCAGGGAAGACTGACACCACCTTGCCTCATGCAGGGATGGGAAGGAAGCCAACACAGAGAAGAGAGCAGGGGTGTGAATGGAACCAGCTTGGGTCTCCATAACCTCTGACATCTGGATCCAGCTAAGCCTGAAGGAGGCAGATTTACTTTGGAGTTCTTTGTTTGAGGCCCAATAAATTCCTCTTTTCTCTTTCCACTCGTATGAGCTGTTTTCTTTTTTTTTAGGTCAACTTCTTCACACTTTGACTCTTCAGAGACATAAGTCAAATTCCCTTTTTTAGTAGGTAACTCCAAGTTGCATTTTCTGTCACTCCTAACCAAATGAACCCAAATGGGAGAGCAGGCTGGGGGCAGAGGGTCGGCTCTGGGTGGCTTCCCGGCAACCTTGTGCTTCTGGGTACACAGTGACCTCATAGCGTGGCCTGGGCCCAACTCACCCGCTTATCTCCTCATCCTTCTTTGTCAACCGATAAGAGAAGGTGGTGTGGGAAAGAGGAAGGAACGTGGGTGTGGGAGTCACGAATTCTGGTCCTGACTCTGCCGCTCTGGTTGCAACTTAGGTCTCAGTTTCCTCATCTGCCAAGAACAACAGACTGTTGCTGGGCACGGCATGGAGGATTGGGATGGGTGGAGTCTGGGGAGATGGAGAGGGCGCCTTCCCGGGCTCCCAGGCCTGAAGCAGGCCCCCTCTGTTCCTTCCACCTTCCGCACACTTATCACAACTTGCAATTCCTCTAGTTACTCTCTGTCTGGGTTTTGATTTCTTGGGGGGGGGTCAGCTCCCCACTAGCAGCACCACATGGGTAGGGCTGTCTCTTTCCTGCTTGCCCCCATCGCCCCGGCTCCCGGCATAATCCAGGCACTAGTTCGGCCCATGAGTCAGTGGATGTTTTTTCAGCACCTACTGTGCCTAGGCCCTACCCTAAGTGCTAGGGATTCAGAAAAGCAGTTCTTCGTGGAACAGATGTCAAAATAAATTACATAGCACGTGATGTGTGAGAGCTCAGGAGACTGTGCAGGGAGGAGCCAAGAAGTGCAGCTTTATATAGGGTGGTCACGGAGGGCCACTCGGGGAGATGGTGCCTGAGTGGAACCCTGAAGGGGATGGAGGAAGACGCTTTGTGGACATCTCGCGGAAGAGCATTGTAGGCACAGGGAACAGCAAGTGCAACCGCCCTGAACACACAGGGGTGTCTGAGGAGCATAAAGTGGGCAGGTGTGGCCGGAGGGAGCCGAGTTGGGGGCCCTGGGTCTTCTAGCCCAGGGGCAATGTGATCGGATGGAGTTTTTAACAGCCTTTTGGCTGTGGCAGGAGAACAGAGTGCCAGGCACATGGGTGGAAGCAGGGAAGGGGTGAAGGTGGACAGATTCTGAATAAATAAATGCACGGCATTTGCAGAATATTCCAATTACTCATACTACGTAACAGCTTACCCTAAAACTTAGTGGTGGAATAAAATCTATTATTTTTTTCTTTAATGCTCAGAGATTGTTGATCAGGATACAACAGGAGTGGCAGGTCTCTGCTTTAGAATGTCTGAGGCCCCGGGGGGAAAGACTCAAAGGTTGGGGACTTGCCTTATCTGGGGGCTGCTCTGGAAGTTGACCGGGAGCCCAGGAGAGGACTGGTGAATGGGCACCAACATGTGACCTTGGCGTGGCTTCGGGGACCAAAAGCCAGCGTCTGGGAGATCCAGGGGAAGGTGCCTGTCTGTACTGCTGTCCCAGTGACTCCTTCCCCCACACTCTCTTGGTTTCCAGTGATACATGAGCCTGGCCAGATTCAAGGGGACACAGACCTCACTTCTCAACAGCTTCAAAGTCACACTGTTGATGAGCACGTGGGGCACCTCATGGCCATCCTGGAAAACACAGTGGGCCTCGCCCAGTCCCAGGGGCCAGTGGGCAAGGGGTAGGGAGGTGCCTGGGAGGGCCCTACAGTGACTGTCCCTCCTAGGATGTGAAACACCACCTGAGCCAGGCTCTATCCATCCACGTCTGCCAGGGTCGGAAACTCAAAAGATTCTCTGAGCCTTGGGAAGTCCTGGGGTGACCTTCAGTCTCCCCCAACCCCACTCTTCTTCACATATGACTCAAAGGAGTTAAAGCCATGATGTTGGGATCCAGAGGGTTCTTTTTTTTTTAGAGACAGAGTCTCACTTTGTCCCCCTCAGTAGAGTGCTGTGGCATCACAGCTCACAGCAACCTCCAGCTCTTGGACTTAAGCGATTCTCTTGCCTCAGCCTCCCGAGTAGTTGGGACTACAGGCACCCACCATAGGCCCAGCTATTTTTTGGTTTCAATTTGGTGGGGCCTGGGTTTTTTTGGTTTCAATTTGGCGGGGCCTGGGTTTGAACCTGGCACCCTCAGTATACAGGGCCGAGGCCACTGTCCAGAGGGTTCTTAAGGGCGAAGGACTTGTCCTGGGTTTGAGAGTCACAGCAACAACCTCTCCCCTTTATCCTAGAGAAAACGTTTTCCTCATTCTATTTGAAAATTGGAAATGTTTATTGATTCCTGCTTTTAAAAAAGCTCTCCCTCCTATTTTTAAGTAAAAAGGAAGCCACCTAACAAACCCAGAAAAACCAACAGAAGGATCAGATCTCATTTGGGGAACTGTCCCTACCTTCCCCTCTGCAGCTGTGTGAAATTATTCAACTCGCTCTTTGGCCTTTATTCCTGAGCTCAGGGCCACTGTCACCACGGAAGCCATCCTGGCATCCAGGGGAGAGGCTGCATCCCTGGGCACACTTCTGTAGAGTGAAAGAGCTGTTCTTGTCAGGGGGCCATTGTTAGTGGCAGGACAGGGGTGATGAGGCCCTGGGCTCCAGGGCCAGGATTGGGAAGGGTGTGAACAATGCCTGGCTGGGAGCAAGACCTGGAAACATCTCCCTAACCACCAGCTGAGACAACACAGCTTCTCTGCCTGGCCCAGAAGCAACCGCTACAGTTTTGTTTTTGTTTGTTTTGTTTTGTTTTTGCAGTTTTTGGCCGGGGCTGGGTTTGAACCCGCCATCTCCAGCATATGGGGCCGGCACCCTACTCACTGAGCCACAGGCGCTGCCCAACAACTGCTATAGTTTTTATTGGGAGCTCTTGGGAAGTCACAGAAACAACCTCTTCCCTTTATCCTAGAGGAAACGTTGGTTTCTGGTAAGATGGCAGCTTCCAGGGCTGGGGTTTTGGTGTGTAGCAAAGGATCCCTGCCACGCTCAAGGCACGGCCCAGCAGATGTTCACCCCTCAGCCCCCCTGCACACCAGGTCTCAGGGGGTTTGCCCATCCACTTGCACTCGGATTTGTGCTAGATTCACTTTCCAGTTCACTCTCTTTCTTACTGCAGTAAATGTATTTAGAAAGTGAAGTCTCTCTCCTCCAGGGGGAATGAGGACCACTTGTCCTAATTTAGTGTCCCTCAACCTTGGCACTACTATCACGTTAGACCAGATCAGTCCTTGCTTTGAGGTTGTGCTGGGCATCCCTGGTCTGTAGCCATTAAATGCACATAGTACCCACCCCCAGTTGTGAAAATGAAAAATGTTCCCAGACATTGCCAAATGTCCCCTAGGGGACACAAAAGCCCCCAGCTGAGAACCACTGCTCTAAACAGTTGGCAATATTAAAGCAATGACATTGTGGTTACATTCTTGTCTGCTGAACTTTTCCTTCTGATGGGAACAGGCCTGCTTGAAGAACGTAAAGAAGGGAAAATGGGAACTCCCTCCTTGGTGACTCAAAAGGCCTGAAAGAGAGCAGAAAAGGGATGAGGTTCAATGTCATTTACATCCCTGTGTCCTACTGACTGGGAACGATGCCCTGATATAGTCAGTGGGGCTCCATCAATGTAGCTCAGTGGGCTGGCCCAAGACCTGGGCTTGCAAGAAGTCTGGCTGCTGTCTGGTCGCCTCTGGAGAGAGATGCCATTTACAGTGGCCCTTGCCTAAAGCAGGGACAAAACTCAAACGCCTGCAGGAGTCAGGCAGGAGACCGGAGTGAGTAAAGTGGCCTAGATCTAGGGTAAGAGATGGGGTCACGCCTGGACTACACTTTTCCAAAGTAAAAACCTTCAACCCATTTTAAACACCAAGCTATCCATCTGGAGCTTGGCCTGGGAGCTAGGTGCAACCCTCCAAGACTAGCTGATCTGTTCTGTGTACCTACTATGCGCCAAGCACTATGTAGGATGCTGGGAAACAGCAGTGGACATGAGGTAGGATAGGTCTCTGTCCTTAAGAAGCTGACATCCTGGTCAGGGAGACAGACAATAAGTGAAAATGAATTTCAAATTCTCTTAAGAGCCTTGAAAGAAGCTGTCACGTGACAGAATAGAGAGTAATTTGGGGGAGGTTCCTCAAAGGAGGTGACGTATGAGTTGAGACCACAGTGGGTGACAAGAAAATTGTGGGTGAAAGGCTTTCTTTTCCTTTTTTTTTTTCCGGTGTCAGAATCTTGCTCCTAGCTACAGCACAGAGGCATCCTCATAGCTTACTTGTAACCCCAAAATCCTGGCCTCAAACAATCCTCCTGTCTCAGCCTCCCAAGCAGTTGGAACTATAGGTGCATACCACCACACCCTGCTAAGTCTTCTATGTTTTGTAGAGGTGGAGTCTTGCTCTTGCTCAGGTTGGTCTTGAACTTCTGACCTCAAGTGATCCTCCTACCTCGGCCTCCCAGAGTTCTAGGATCACAGGTGTGAACAAGTATGCCTGGTTTGTGAAATGCTTTCTACGCAAAGGAAGAAGTATGTGCAAAGGCCCTGTGGTGGGAATGAGCAGACTGAAGACCAGCATGGCGGGACCAGGGAGCAAAGCATGGCTGTCTGGCCCAGAAGAGGCTGGACACCATCTTGCCCCAGCCCACGCCTTCTGGGCTGGGCCACACCTGCTGTCCTCCCTGGGTGTTTAGGGAAGTGAGAATCAGATACCAAAATTCCCACCTCTGTTCTTTGTTCCTTTGTCTCAGCTGTGGACAAAAGCTTCCTGGCAGTGAGCTACAAAGTTATTTCTACAAAAGGCCTTTGGCCAAAAGCAATAAAGTGGGACTTGAACAGAGTCATTATTCAAGCCTAATTGTGGGCTGGTTCTCAGTGTGGACTGCCACGGTGAGGACTGACAATTCCACCTTTTCACCTCTTCCCCCCTCTTTAACCCTCCACTTTCTCACTCTGTTTAGCCCCACAGAATACGTATTCATGTTTCCAAAAATTGTAGTTTCTTCAGAGAACAAAAAAGGAATAAAAGGGTATTTTGATTGCCTGGTATTAATAATGCAATTATTTCTTCCCTTTTCACCCAACCTACAGCGGTGTGCGCTGTCCCCACCCAGCACGACCCTGCTATTAGGCGATGAACTTCTCATTAGCTCACCCTGGAAACGGCCACTCGCACAATTACAGGAGAAGTGCATGCGCACGGGCTGGAGGAGGGGTCTGAGGCCACTTGTACCAAATAACTGGCTGCATTTGAGGTGCCAACGGAAGGCATGTGGAAGACAGGCCTACTTCCAATCTGGGTGTGCTGTGCTATCTACTTAGCAGCCGGAAATAAACCATCAAATGGGAAGAAAGCGGAGGCCAGGGGCTTAGCAAGTTGGGCTCAGTTTCTCCGCCTGGCAGCCTCATCCACCAGGAATTCACTGGGTGACGCCAGCCCCGGGCGGAGGGCTGCCTGCGTTCCAGGCAGGGCGAGGCCTGGGAGGTAGGAGCATACACAGTCCCACTGGAGGGTCCCCACTGCTGAGTGTCTTCCTTCCCGGGGCCAATCCCCACCCTTCCATCTTCTCAATGACGACAGGAGCCACGACAGGGGCTCTGGGAGTTGGCTTTGCCCCATAAAGTGCACCCCAGCTTCCAGACCCCCAGCAGTACCTGAGCTATGGGGCTTCTGGCCTGGAAAAGCTGCCACACAGATGTGGGTATTCTACTTCTACCAGACTAAAAATCTCAGGCGCATGTTCATTTAAAAAATGCTAAGGACAGTCACCTACTCAGGGACCATGCTGAGATTTCTAACTTTTTGTCCAGTCAGCATTCTGGTCCCCTGCTTTTGACAATAGCACCCCAAGCTCCTTTTGTGGACTCTTTCTCCTCTGCTAAGGTATCCCCATCCTCTCTGCTAAGGGGCGACCATGTGACCAAGAGTGGTTAGTTGGACTCTGTCATTGTGCCCCCAACTCTTGAATGTAGTGTCAAGGGCAGAAAAAAGAAGGGGTGCATTTGTCCCATTGGAACAGAACCTACAGGAGGCTGCCAGCGATTTCTGCTCTGAGGTTCCCAGGACGTCCTTGGTTCCTGTCCTGTCCTGTCCTAAGCCTGGTTCTCTAGTCCTTCTATTGACTCCCTGAGACTCCCAATATTCTCCTAATAAATCCAGTTTCAGCTTAAAGTAGTGACTGTTGGTCTCTGCTACTTGCAGCCTGCAGTGAACTCCAAAAAGACATTGCCTTGTCTTCCCATGGAACTGGGCTGATTCTGTGACCTATTTTGACTGAGAAAAGGAGACAGACGTACCAGTCTGGGGGTAAACACTTCAGAAGGCCTGGCAACTCTCAAGGTTGGCATTCTTGGAAGTCAGGCTACCCTGAGACTGCCATGCTGTGAGGAAGCCCAAGCAGCCAAGTGGACAGCTCACGTGGAGGAGATTAACGGAGCTGCCAGCTGAGAGAGGATCCATTTTGGACTTCCAGCAGATCTCGTATGAAGCAGAAGAATCTTCTGGTTGGCTCATCGCCCATAGCTCAGTAGTTAGGGTGCCAGCCACATGCACCGGGGCTGGCAGGTTCGAACCTGAGCCGGGTCTGCTAAACAACGACAACTACAGTAAAAAAAAAATAACCAGGGAGGCTGAGGCAAGAGAATCACTTAAGCCCAAGAATTTGAGGTTGCTGTGAGCTGTGATGCCATGACACTGTATTCAGGGCAACAAAGTGAGACTCTGTCTCAAAAAAAAAATAATCTCCTGATTAATCCACAGAATCATTAGAAATAAATGTTGTTACTTTACACCACTGAATTTGGGGTGATTTGTTACACAGCAGAAACACAAGTCAAGAACTCTGAGTGACACTGATTAGAGCCCACAAATGACCAATGATGAGTCAAGACTTTCACTCTCCTGGACCAAAGACAATTGGGAGGAGAATGTAACTCATTCATTCCTTTAATCATCCATTCAAATGCCAGTAAGAGGAGCACTGTGCAAAGACAGACAAGCTTAGAGAGCCCCTCTCCTGGTGGAGGCATCACACACAGTGCCTCAGTTTGCCGAAATGATAACAGGCCCTGTGCAGAGTGTTGCTGTGATGAATAAATGCTTGGCAAAAAGTACACAAGAGATGTTAGATTTTATTATTATGACATACTTGCAATGCACTGTCCCAGAAGTGTGGCCATCTGGTAGGAACAAAGTGTCTTAGCAAGAGACAAATTCAAATGCCTTTGCGGACCAGCCGGTTTACATAAATGGACCCATAAGAAAAAAAAACACACTCTCTTTCTCTCCAGCTCTCATTTTACCACGTTTGACAGAGGACTAAGAACAGAGAAATACCACTCTACAATGAGAAAAACAGCAGGTATTGTGATGATGAAAGTGAAATGAGGCTGGGTGCGACGCTCAGGCCTGGAATCCCAGCACTCTGGGAGGCCGAGGTAGGAGGATCACCTGCGGTCAGGAGTTTGAGACCAGCCAGAACAAACTTGAGATCCCAAAGAAATAGAAAAATTAGCGTACTCGCAGCGTCAGCCCCCTGGGGGGCTGAGGCAGGAAGATCACTTGAACTCAGCTATGTGAGGTTGCAGTGAGCTGTGACGACACCACTGCTTGGGTGACAGAGTGTGACCCTGTTTCAAAAGGAAAAGAAAGTCAACTAAACCTGGTTACAATCTCAGGCAATAGGGGATGGTGGGGACTGTGGCAGACTGGAGAGCACATGACTGTTGGGGATGGGTACCCCATGGGGTTAGACATGGTCCCCATCTCCCCAGTTTTCAGGAGAAGCTGAAAATCCCAATTTTTAAAATGTGAAATGTTATGATTGTTTAAAATCTGACAATTAACTTTCTAAAAGTCTTAAAAGAGCATGAAGGTTAAAAAAAAAAAAATTTCTGTGAGCTGAATACAGCCCCTGGTTAGCTAGCTAGCCTGTGATGTTATTCTAACGGAATGACAGAACAGGGAGAAACTTCTTTGTGCCTCATTTTTCCTCATGTGTAAAGTGAAGGTTGGAAGATTTTTTTACATGATTGAGTTGTGATTAGTTCAAACCCAGCAGATGTGAGCTGTGGGAGCATGGATTGGGGATAGAAGGTGAAAGAGGTCGGTGTCCTGGGCTGTGACGATGGCTGCTCTTTCAAGAGGGGAGAATTTGGGGGAAGGGGTTCTCTTTCTGAGGACATATACAGAAATCTTTGACCCCCAAACTCCCATTAGAATGTCACACTGCTAATCTTGAAGAATAGCTTTTACATCCCAGGCGCACTGAAGGTTATCAGAAGTGGAACATTCCACCAGCCTTTCTACAGGGTCTGTGGTCCTTGCTGTGGCACAGAGGGGACGATCCCTCCTCTGCACGCCATGTTATCACAACACCCAGCTCTGGCACTGGGGACCGGGTGAGTGCGTGGTACTATGTCCCAACACTTTGTTTTCTGCAAAGACAAACAGGTTTTGACTTCCTTGCCTTCAAGCAAACACTAGATTAAAATCTGCCTGTAGATTTCCAAGTCTTCCTTCCTTCTTTCAAAGACTATTTACTGAGTACCTGCATTTTGCCAGTATCCCTACAGTCACAGGCGCTGTATCCCTAGCACCTGCTTCTAGGTACTATGGATACAGCGGTAAACAGACAGACAAGATTCCTACAACTACAGAACTTACGTTTAGGGCGGTGAGAGAAGATAAATAAGCAAGTAAGTAAACTGAGATAATTCCAGAGAGTGGCAAGTGCTGTAAACATAAAACAGGGTGTCCTTCTAGGTATTCTGGCATTCTAAAGATGTAATATTTGAGCTGAGACCCAAATGATCAGAAGGACTCATGTCCTTTCCTCATTTTTGGTTTAGAGGTTAAGTATAAAACCCAACCCTAGACCAAGGAAAATAAAATAATAAGTAAATAAATAATTAAAAAAATAAAATAAAAATATAAAATAAATAAATAAAAATAAAAAAACAAATAAAATAAAAATATAAAATAAAAAAATAAAATAAATTAAATAAATACATAAATAAAATAAAGCTGTCTGCTGGGCTGGGGTTGTTCTTGGAAGGATTTTGCTATCTGATTAAAAAAAAGACAGCAAAGAAGAATTTACTCTCCGATTAAAAAAGAAATAGCAAGGAGTCCTGTCCTATATTACCACTTTGTAGGGGGATATGGTAGTTGGAGCTGTGGCAGCTACATTGAGACCATGAGGCAAAGCCATGATGAGGACAGAGGAACAGAGGCTAAAAAGATCCTAGGTTCTTGGAGTTCATTGTTAAACTGAGAAACCAGCCTTTGGACTCCCCTGCTTTGGACTTTTTGTTTCCTGAGAAATGTTTCCATTGCATAAGCTACTCAGTCAGGAATCTGATTGCTCACAGTTAATGTATCTCTATTTTCAAATAATTTTGCTCACAGTTAATGTATCTCTATTTTCAAATAATTAGGACTCTAAGCTACTAAGAATCCTAGTAGGATTTCCTGTTCTCTGAAATATCCAGATAAGTGGGCTGCAATCTGAAGTCTGGGGGCAGTGTCTATCTCTACAGCAGGCCAGAAATGCAGTTTCCCAAAAAGAAGCACAGACAGCTCCGGAACTTCTGAGGGCTAACTCTGTTTTCAAACTCTTTTCAAAAAGCTCTACTTCTCTGGCACTGGGGTGTGTCAAATCACCCTCTGGGAATGACCATAAACCGGTATAAAAAGCTGTTGGCAACATTTTCCCCCTAACACATCTGGCTTCCACCTGGCCAAATACATCTTCGGTACTGTTCGTGGTCCCTGGGGATGACCCTGTCTACCAACTCACACAAACAAGACCTACTCCTAATAACTGTGTTTTGGATAGAATTTATCTACGTTTCAAGCTGGACCCAGGTGTGCAAAGCAGTGGGCCAGGCCTTTTATAAAACGAAGCTCCGTGGCAGAGGCCAGGGCCACTGGGCAATGTGTGTTTTGGAATCATATTAAGAGACTGTGGAGAATTCAAAACATTCTGGTTGGAGAGGATTCCACGAAGTCCTGTTCTGGACTGAGGAGAAGCTCTGAAGGCCATGCCAACGCTGTTCTACTAAGACGACATCATGCTGCCTGCAAAGACCCAAAATCTCACCTGACCTTAAGCAACTTCCCAAGGGCATCTGTTGCAGAGGGAAGAATATTTAGTTCTGTCTGCTAATCACTGAGCAAGGAGAAGACAGACAAGGGGAAGCTCAGCCTGAGTCTTCAGAAACTTCTTGGAAACATCAGAGGTAAGCACGTGGGATGGGCTAAAAATACTCATCAAACAGATTCATGACAGCCTCTGGGGGTAGGTGGGAGAGGAGAAAACCACACTAGAAAACAAAACACATTCTCTCTGGATGTTCATGGTCCGGTCCCATAGCTTAAAATAACGACGACGTGCTAAGGACTCCCAGATTTAGGTTGTCAGCCCCAACGGGCTGCAGACAAATATATCCACCGCCCACTGAGCTTCAGACTCCATGTGGGGTGTCCTCTCCAGCCCAAAATTTCCATAATGACCTTCCAGATCACTTCTCTAAAACCTTTCCTCTTAGTTTCCTCCATTTAGGATTGCCCCCACTCTACACTGCCTGGTCATCTTTGATTCCTCGGCACGACAGATATTTGGAGCTGGACGATTCTTTGTCATGGGGCAGTCCTGACTGTTGTGAGTTTAGCAGCACCCCTGGCCTCTACCCACCAGATGTCACTACCAACCCTCCCCAGCTGTGACAGCCAATATCTCCAGACAGTGCTAAATGTTTCCCGGGAGGCAAGATCACCCTCAGTTAGAATCACAACTCTTTCCCTCATTCCGAAATCCAATCCACCAGAAGGTCCTGGTGGTGTACCTCCAAAATACACTCCCATCCACCCATTCTGCTCTGTGTCCACTGATAGGGTACCACCCAGACCACTCACAGCTCCCACCTATGATGAACAAGGCCTCTGTCTTAATGTCCCAGCTTCTACTTGCAAAACCTCCAGCTCACAATAACCACCAAGATCTTTAAAACACATCTTGTTTCCTCTCATGGTTTTTTGTCATTTAAAATAAAGTCTACATTTCTCACCATGGCCGGGATTTCTCACCGTGGACCCCCACACACTTGTCTTCTACTGGAGTTTTGGACAGGTGCTTCCTCTCCACCTCTGGGCTTTGCAACTGTTCCCTGCGTCTGGAATGCTCTTCTCCCAGACCGTCCCAAGGCTGGCTCCTTTCTAAACTCCAGGTCCCAGCTCAAAGGTCATGTCCTTAGAGAGGCTTCCCCTGACCACCTGCTTAAAGCTGCTCTCCTCACCCCATCATGCAGTTATTTGTCACTGCATCATTATTTCCAACACTGAGTTCTTTACTTTCTGAAACAGTCCTGATCATGGACTTGTCTGCTTGCGTATTATCTGCTTCCTATCCCATGGAAGGCAAGTTCTATGAGTACAGGGTTCTCTTGTCTGTTCCAGTGACAACCACATAGTAGGTGCTTGATAAGCACGTGTTTGCTGATGAATAAGAAGAGTATCCTCTTCACCTAAATGGCCGTTTTCTCCCTGATCTCATTTAGAGCACTTTTCCTTATTTTCTAGCTGGAGCCTGGAAGCCTGCCTTCAGCCAAACATTGGCCAACTCACATCTTTGGCCAGTGACTGATTTGGAGTGAGCATACGACAAAAATAGTCCAATCCAAAGGGTGGGTGGGCACTGCCACAGAAGAGGCTTACCTTTTCCTTTGGGGCTTAAACCAGAGGGGACGAGAGCACAGTGCCTCAGCAGCTGCCCTGGCACCTTAGTTATAACATAACCCGTGTTCACTGAGGGCTTACCTGTGTCAGACACCGAGCTAAGCACTTGACATTGATGATCTCATCTCACCCTTCACCACAGCAGGAGATAGGTGCGATGATCACCATCTTTTGTCGGATAAGAACATTAAGGCACAGAAAGGTTAGGCTGCACGCCCCAGATCGCACTGCTGGGCAGGCAGCCAGCAGTCTGGCCTTTCTAACCACAGTGTCCACGGCTGCCAGAGCCTGCCCGCCCCTCTGAGCTGGAGAGAGATGCTGGCCCAGTGCAAGCCAGAGCAGAGACAGGGAGGAACAGAGTCTCATGACAGAGTCTGTGCCATGACTCCGCTCTGCCTGAGGACTTCAGGTTATGAAAGTCACTAAGTCTCTTTCCCGTCTCCTTGTGCTGGTTTGAGATTTTTCTCTCCTCTTGCTGTTGCTTACAAGAGAAAGGACCCTGATTACTTTCCAGTTCTTCTAGGAAAGTACCCCCAACAGATCATTTGCAACCTGCACACAGCAGCTGCACAGTAAACGCCAGCAGAGGCAGAGGACTGCCTCCATTCCTGCTCATTAACTGCTGGGTCTGCACCTAACGCCCAGCTCCAGCCCACTGCCTCTTCCCCTTTAGGCTCCAAGTGAGGCCTAGTTCCCTAGCAACCGCCCCAATTAGGCAACCACGCCATTTATCAGGATGCCAATTAATTATAATGATCTTAATGCTCTTCCAATTAGATAGCGCCTTAAATCTGGCTGGAGCAGAGGCATCTGCAGATTCTCCACCAGGGCCGGGCACGAGGGAAGCAGGTTCCAGTGAGGCACCCCCTTCACCTGCAGGTCAGCACTGAGAGGCCCCGTCTTCCATATCCACTGGCCACATAAGACCCAGGTCTGGAACAAAGGGCTCTGGACCCCAGGGCCACCCTCCCAGGGCCAGGCCAGTGTGACTCCATCATCAGCCATGAAGAGGGTCTCACCTCTAGGAGAATTGCCATTGCACCTTCAGGGGGCTAAAACCTCCATTCCGGATCCAGTGACTTTTTTTCTGTCATGTGATATTTCAATTTGCATTTCGATGGGGGTGGAGGAGGAGTGTGTGTGTACTCACAAGCAGAAGGAAGAGGCACCAGGTAATTGCATACTTTTCTCAGGGCAAACATATCTCAAAATGTAACCCTGAGACTCCCCAAACAGGGGAGGTTTTGGAAAGGGGAGGGATAACTGAGGGGTTCCTACCAGTTTTACTATCTAAAACTATTTTCTTTAGTGGAGTGTTAGGTTTTGTCTACATTTGGGGGGAAAAGTCAAGGTCACAGAGGAGGGGCTCGTGCTTCAGAGTGGGCCCTGGAGCCTGAGGGCCTCGGGAAGCTTGGCTGTACCACTGACCAGCTGTGGGCAAGTCACTATCTGCTCTGTACCTCAGTTTCCTCATCTTTAACTAGGTGACAAGCATGGCATCTACCTCATGGGGGTTTTGTGTGGATTATATGAGATATATACGGGCTTTTAGATATAACACTGCATAAATAGTATCTACCATCTTAAGTGTAGACTAAACTTTTTCTTTTAACTACAAGCTGGTCAGAAAAGCTGATATTCCCAAGCAGGACAGGATTCTGGGCTCCTTTCTGAGAGAGCAAAGGCTAGGTCATGGCCAACACTTGATAGCTGGGTGATATTCCCAGCCTGGCTAACACAGGAGACCAGAAGCTACTCCCTTGAGGCAGGTCCAAGCAGATAAATTGACCAGAGCCAGAAAAAGGGAGAGAATCCCCAAATCAAAAGCTAGACTTCAAACATCAGGGCGTGAAACTGCCTATCAACTGGGTCCCTGGATGGCAGCTGAATGCAGGGCTTGGGGGGCCCTTGCATGCACACGCACAAAGCTATATCCGCCTCCTCCAAGCCCAGGCTTTTTGTAATCAACTTGTCATTCAACTCTTAAGTTTGAGAACTTAACATGTTATTAGGGTTTCAGGAAAAGCCATAAATTCAAATAAAAAAACCCAAGAAGTATACACAAAGCCTAAACCCCAAACCCTCGCTGACCGGCAGCTGCAGCAGTTACGCCAACACTGTGACTTTATGTACATAAACTTGGCGGAGGAAGGACAGTTCTTCTTGTGCAAAGGTCCAGTGCAAGATCAACCAAGCCTGCCACCACTGCCTTTACAGCTGCTTACGACACTAAACTGCACACACAGACAGGGGGTTTGGATGAGTTTGCTCTCCTCTGTAAAGTGCAGCAAAGCTTTGGAGAAGTCTCTTCTGGGCACCGGGTCTTCAACCTGCCTCCCCACCCCCTTTCCATATTTAATGCTTGGCTCTAATTTAATTATGACCCTCTGGTGGTTCTGTAAGGGGAGGTGGAGACGCAGTTCGAAATCCCCTTTCCATTAACCACAAGATGAACAAACTCCCGGAGAGAAGGAATCCCAGGGTGTCCTCCAGGGAAATCCTGTCTCGTCTGCTCCCAGTGGCCCCAGAACCTGCTTGGCAGCAGCCTCCCCTCTTCTGCCCACAGGCGGGGGTGGGGAGCACAGTGGGCAAGAGGCAGGGGACAGATGGAGGGGTGAGATGGCTGGTGGCCCAACATGCACAGATGAGCAAATACCCAGATTCAAACGTAAGCTGAATGTAATTACTCGGTTAATTAAATATTGACTTTTAACTCAAAAAGTGATTAAAGCAAGCTGCAGGAGAGACTGTCCAGAAAGGGGGCAGGGAGTGAATCAGAACTTTCAAGAAGGGAAAAGAGGAGGGGGCTGTCACAGTGGAGGTCTGTGCTTGTTCTGCCTACCGGGTGTGGGTGCCTACTGTGTGCAGGGGGCGTGGTCCTCAGCCTCTAGGCAGACAGGGAATTTTGAAAAGAGGTCAGTGTGCGGGTGTCTCCGTAACATTTTTCCACCCGCACCTCTCTACCCGGTTGCCCTCCAAGTGAACCGAAAGCGTCTGGCACGCAGGAGCTAGAAACTTCATCAGCGTTTCCCAGGAACATAACGCGGTGCCTGGCACAAGGGGGTGCTCCATAAATGCTTATAGAACGAAAGAACGAACTACTATAAGGAATTTTTTTTTAAAAAAAGAAAAGTGCAATCCTAGAAACTGCTGTGGCTTCCCTGCTAGACTTCTGAAACCCTCGGGAGCCTGGGGAAGGGAGCATCTCACCACAGGGCAAAGAGAACTGGTTCGGACCAGGCTTGAGAGGAAGTTTGCCTTTTCAATCCTATTAGTCTTTTCGTATCTGTGAGTTTCCAGGCACTCTGAAGACCTGGTCCTCTGCTTTCTCGTGTCCTGCCTGGACAAGCCCCACGTGGGCTGGCTTCTAGCTGGCGCTTTGGGTCTCAACCTACAAGGGTCAATGAGGCCATGCCCCTGCGACCGACGGGCCCAGGCGCGCTTCCCCCGGGGCCACCAGGATCGGTGTGGCGTCCGCCGGTCATGGGCGCGGCGGGAAGTCCTCCCCAGCTCGCCCAGCCCGCCTGCGGGGTCAAATCGGTCATCCCCCTCCAGCCGGCCGGCGCCGGAGTCTCCCTCCTGCCCTCCGAGTCTCACCTCCGCGCGCAGCGCTGGGGCTGGAGCCGGGCGGTCGGCACCGGCCCTGGCTCACCTGGGCGGCGCTCGCGGCCAGGCTCCCGCCGGAGCCCCCGCCCGAGCCCGGTACCCGGGCCGCCCGCCTGCCCCCGCACCGCGCCCCACTCACCAGCGCGCACGGCCCCGGCGGCCTCACCAGCGCCCCGCGATGCCGCCTCTGCCGCAGCCCGGCCGGGCCGCGGGGCGCAGGGGACTCCGCGCCGCTGCTGCTCCCGCCGCCGCCGCCGCTGCTGCATCCCCCGGCGAGCGCTGCCGCTCCTCCTTCTCCTCGTTCTCGTCCTCCTCCCTTCCTCTCCTCCCCGCCCCCTGCTCAGCCACCGCCCCCGGCCCCCGCCCCGCGCGCCGCCCCAGCCAAAGTCCGTCTCCGTGCCCCGCCCGGGCAGCTCTTAAATCGCCCCAGCCGGCCGGCCGCGCGGCCCAAGCCAGCCCCCGGGGAAGGCGCGGCGATCGCCAGCCTGCCTGCCAGCCGGCCGCCGGCCTCCACGCGCCGGGGGAGCGCCAGGCTGGGAGCCGCGGGCGGCGGGGACCCGGGACGCTGGGGACCCGCGGCGGGTCCTGCGGCGCCCTCCCCGCGCCCCCCGGGTGCTAACGCTTTACCTCCGGCTCCGGCGGGCCCGCTAGCCCGACCCTACCGCTCCCGAAGCGCAGCCCCGGCCCCAGCCACGAAGTCAGGCTCCGGACCGGGCAGCGGGCGGAGCGCTGGGGTCCCGCGACTCTCGGCCTCCACGATGCTTTTGGCCCCGGCTGGCCGCGCTCCCGGCGCCGGGCGCGCACCCTCGCCGGGACACACAGACGCACACTCACCCGGCTGACTCTCTCCCGCTCGCCCTCAGCTCAGAGTTGAAACAGATGTGGGATTCGCCCAGGAGCTGGAAATGAGGGAGGGACGCGAGCCAGAGTCGTGTGTGTGTGTGTGTGTGTGTGAGAGAGAGAGAGAGAGAGAGAGAGAGAGAGCGAGCGATCCCAAAAGGACAAATCTAATAAATCATATATCATGATAAAGTCAGGAAGGCCATCGATCAGGTCCACTTGGCTAGAAACGAAGTGAACCCTGCCTCTTCTCCCCTTTCTCCCTTCTAGCAGCAGGAAGGAGCCAAGTGTTCCTTGGGGCGCACCACAGCCCTGGCCGGGCGCTTCCCTCCTAATGACACGGTAATAAATGTTTTCTTTTATCTGCTTTCACAGACTCCACTCCGGTCTGCCAACACCCGGCTGCCTTTGCTGAAAGCCCGGTGCTCGCCTTTAACTACACACATTTGCCATTGGAGAGGCCGCCTTGAGCCCGGAGCCGCAGCTAAATCGCAGGGTACACGGCCTGCGTGCCCTGGACCTTCCCACGCACCCCAGAAGCTCCCTGAGAAATTAACTTGGACTCAAGTGAAAATAGCCGCTGTTGCCCAGAAATGGTCGGAGAATAGGGAAAAAAGAAGAAACCGGCTTCCCCCTAGAAGGGAAGAATACAACTCAAGGTGGTGCTGTCTACCGCGGTTTCCACCGTCCTCGCGCTACGGAGGAGGCCGGGCTTTTGAGGGTGGTGGGCAAACAGCTGGCAGAGAACCCACCAGTCTGTGCAAAAAACACAGCTGAGCTAAGCGAAAACAGGCCCTGATGTAGAAAAGTTACATGTAGGCAATAGTAACTTATTTAACCCTAACAATCCAAGACAGCATTACTAGACCCATTTTACGGATGTAAAAACCAAGTCACAGAGGTTAAGTAACTGCCCCGAGACCATAACGTTATCATTTGAACCCAAGAAGCCTGGCTCCAGGATTATGCCTTAAATCCTAGCCTATTACTACTTTTCAACCCAGCATCTTGTATGATCTTCTTTCATGCTAGTTGGAATTATAATGTCCTTGGGGAGATACTTATACTATTAACTTCTTTGTTTATCTGAAATTCAAATCAAGTGTCCTGTCAGAGTTTGGAACTGTACACTTCTCCCATGGTCTCCCTTAGTCACCTGAATTCAATTAGAGTCTAAATAAATCAGAAACGCTTTGAACTTGCTTTTCCAAATCAGGGACCAACCCTACCTTTGGCACCAGTGGTTTCAGCACCTTTCCTTCTCCGTTTGCTCTTCCCTTGTCAGCTTTCTCTGCCATCATAGCCAGAGAATAGCAAAGACCTCTTTCCTTCTGTCTCATCTCTACAGAGAGAAGGGCATAGTTACTGGCACGTAGATGTATGCAGTGGCCTCCATATATATAATCAGAATTTTTTTTTTTTTGCAGTTTTTAGCTGGGCCTGGATTTGAACCCGCCACCTCCAGTATATGGGGCTGGCACCCTACTCCTTGAGCCAGAGGTACCACCCTATATAATAAGAATGTTTTAGTAGTGACATTTGAAGGTAAAAGAAACAAATGAAAATAATTTTAATAGTATAGTTTATTTAATCTACCATATCCAAAATATTATGTTTTCAGCATGGAATCAACATAAAATTATTAATTAGATACATTTATATGCATTTTTCTTAACCTTTGAAATTTAGTATGTATTCTGCAACTTACAACACATTCTGTTTAGACCAACCACACGTGGCTAAGTGTCCCCACACTGGCTAATGCAACTCTAGTAGGTTCTGTGGTCAACTGCTGAGTGTTTCCACCAGGTTATCTCATGTAATACACAGCAGTCTTTCAAGAAAACCGATACTCCCATAGGACTGGATGACCTGCGGCCTTCTGATTTCAAGATTTTTTTTTTATTGAAACAGAGTCTCATTCTGTTGCCCCAGGCTAGAGTGCTGTGGCATCATTGATGACAGCAACCTTAAACTCCTAGGCTCAAGCCATCTTCCTGCTTCAGCCTCCCAAGTAGCTGGGACTACAGGTGTCTGCCATAACACCCAGCTAGTTTTTCTATTTTTAGTAGAGAAGGAGTCTCACTCTTGCTCAGTCTAATCTCGAACTCCTGAGCTCAGGAGATCCTCCTGCCTCAGCCTCCCAGAGTGCTAGGATTACAAGCATGAGCTACCACCCTGACCCTTTGTGCCTTTCTCTTAAAAGCAACTTTTTGGCGGGGGGGAGACAGAGCCCCACTAAGACTGTTTTTTTCTTAAGCACCAAAGGAGGCAAGGAAAGCATTGTTTTCTGCTGAACCCCTTTTATGTGAAATTTGGATTCAGTCAAAAGGCCACATTTAAAGACCAGGAAGGCCACATGTTTCCTCAAGGCTGTAGCTTCCCCACCTCTAGTCTCCCCTATTCAGTTAGAGTCTAAATAAATCAGAAGAACCTTGAATTTCCTTTTCCAAATCAGGTATTAACCTCACCTTTGCCACCACTAGTGCCCATAGACATGAAATTGGCAGGTGGGATTTTAAGCTGTTTGAGGCTGTGTTTGGCTTTGGAACATGGGCCCCACTGCAGAAACAGTTTTCTTGCTGGGTCCTCAGAGCCCTGTAGGGGGCTTCACGGGTCTGGGGTCAGGGAGGGAGGCTCAGGAATGGGATATAACTCTTTCCTGCTTTTTATCTTGGGTTCTGGAGAATATTTCAAGGGTGGGGAGCATTTCCATGGCAAAAAACGTTTTAAAAACCATTGCATTCCCACATACTGCCTTTTGAGCCACAGATTCGTCAACTTGGCTCTCCCTACCCCAAATCGACCCTGCCCACTGTGTTTTACTCCACCCTTTTATCCTCATAGTCCCTTTTTCTGGGGTGATGGGTTGGGCTGATATGGTGTCTCTTTGGGGGTATTTATTCTTTCCGTTGTTGCTGTTCAAAGACCAAATGTGGTAATGTCTGTGTTGTGCTCCTTGTCCTTTCTTAAGTAGGAAGGGCCAGATCTCGAGTGTGGCTGTGCACACGTGCACACATGTGTACGTGGGTGTGTTCATTGGAGGCAGGTGCTGTGGATCACATGTTTAGTCCAGACTTAACTCACCAGCCTAGACACCCATGAGGCCAGAGGGTCTGCGAAGCACTCTTTGGCCATGTTTCTTTGGCTTAATTCCCAGATAACTCAGGTCTATGGCTTCAGCTTGTTTCTAGGTTCCTTCCAGGCAGCTGGGGGATGCTGGCTCCTTTTAGGAGCTCAGTGTCTACCTGGGAGATCCGAGGGACCTCAGGGGCTCAGATGTCCCCCAGCCTGGGAAGCGACTCAGGTACAACTCAGCTGGGCCAGGGTGGGCTCGGCAGAATCCTTTGGGCCCCTGTGGCCTCCTGATTCTCCAGCCTCTGCTACCTCCAGTCCCACTGTCTGGGCCAGCCTTTCTTCTCTCCTGTCCCTTGCCCCCAGAGACCTTTCTTGCTGTGATTGTCCAGTCTAGACAATCAGACTTTTCAAGGTCCTCACGCCACCCTGACTCTCCCTGTTGTTGGTTTAACCTCTCAGGGACCTTTCTCTTGACACTTCCATGCCTTGTTTTTTTTCTTCTGTGAATTCCCTGACAGCCCTTTTGTGCAGAACACCCATCTGGTCCTATCTACCTTGCAAAGCCAGAGTTGCTGTTTTATTTCCTTGACTCATAAGCAACAATCAAGGGGGAAAAAATCATTCTTGTTGCCTATTTCTTTATCTCCATCAAGAGGTTGAAAACTCAGTCTGATTGTCCGAGCACTCCTGGCTAGATTTGAGTTGGAGTCGATGGGATTTTATGAGGGTTGTAAAAGTCAAGCTTTTAACATGTCTCAAACAAATTGGCGTGTAAAGGAGAAATGTTAAAAGTAGGAACATGGCTGTAGACGAGAGGCTTGGGAATGCGAGCTGCAGAACTGGGGCACAGGTGGCTTTAATAATGCACGTGAGTTTGGCTGTAACTTGCTTCTATAAGAGCAGAAGAGGCTGCAGAACTACCCTTGGGGGGACTGGGCTCAAACTTCCTAGCTTCTGAGGAGGCACAGTTTTGCATGGGTTTTAAAATACAAATTCTAGTATCATTCCTAACGATACATATTTGTGCTTAATTCTGCTGAATTTTCATTTAGACCCAAGCTGTCTTGTTGGTAGAAATGCAAATGCATCAGAGAAAAACTGTTTATGTTTCTTGAGATACTGTGATAATGAAAAACAGCACCATAAACCCCCATTAAGTAAGAAGAACATTAATTGTATTTCATGCTGCCTCCCTGGGCCAGCAGGCTGACACAGACATGCTTTACTTCAGCAAAACACAGCTAATCTTTGTAGCATGGTACCCATTTTCCCCTTTAATTACACGTAATTGTATAGTCTAATTTATTCTAACGCCTGATGCCTAAAAGTGCACATTTATGAATCAAGGGTTAGTTTGGGAGGGAGGAGAATTATAAACAGGTATAATTACAGTCTCCTGGGGGCCGCTTATGAGTGATTTCAAAGAGCGATGATGTTTATTCTGAATTCTTACCAGTGAAAGATAGCAGGGCTGCCTCCAGTTAATACACTGTTCTAAGAACACAGATAACAGTGACGATTTGTCTGGTTGCTTAATACACACAAACAGTTCTCCTTTGGCTGAGCAGGCAAGAAAGATTAAATTTGTGAATTCCACATAATTTCTGATGTGGTGAAATGCAGGCACACAAGTACACGTACAATTGAGTATTAAAATGAGTAACGTGGCCTCAGGCAGAGCAGCTGCAAATCTCAATGGACAAAGTAGGGTTTTCTCAAGGGGAAGAGCAGGATCCTTTCGACCATAAATGCAGTTCACATTAAGGCCCTGTCTAAATTAGATAAAACAGCACGTCTATTTATCATAGTTTTAGCATCATATTCCAGAAAAATCCCCTTTCAGCTTTGTTTATAATATTAACAAATTAACGAATCAATTATGATTGATGTTAGTGGTAACTAGGTAAGAGTGGGATGCTGAGTTAATGTTATGCCAGGGCCCAATTAGCTTGGGGTCTGCCCCCACTGGCTTGCCCACTCCTTAGCTGACCTCTCTGGGCCTCAGTTTTCTCATCTTAAGAATGGGGATAATATCAAGGCCACTGCTCATTGTCATGTGGATGAAGTGGAGATTGATGATAGACGCACACGTGGTGCCTGGTTCATGGGAGGTGCATGACGAGTGCTCATTAAATCAGTATCGGAAACCTGCATCCAGGGCCCTAAGAATATTCCTTCGTGGTCTGCAATCTCTGCCTTTGAAAATCCAGGACCGCTGAGGTCAGGATGCCAAAGCAAACCAGATCACCCCACTCTCAGGCTTACGATCTGCTCCCCTTTGATAGAAATCCCAGTTCCTGAGCATGACCATGAAACCCACATGCCTACAAAAGGCATGTTCTCTGCTCTCTTGTTTCCATTTTTATGAATATTTCAAACAGCAAAGTTTAAGGGATAGTACAGTGGACAAACATATTCCCTCCACGTAGAATCAACAGTTGTTAATATTTTGCAAGTGTGCTCTATATGTTACTGAACCATCGGAAGGGACACACCATCCTTCAGGACTTGGGTAGGCATCTGCTAAGGTGTTGTCCCCTCCCCCCGTGACCTCCCCATTATTATCACACCTAAAGAAATTAACAGTCATCCTATAGTCTACCACAAGCTTGCTCTCATTAACAGAGTCACATCTTTGTTCCTCAAAACTTTTTTTGCTGCCTCAGGACCTTTGCCCTTGTCCCCCCCCCCCCGCCCCCCGTCCCTGGAATACTCTTTCCCTACATTGTGCTCTTACCAGCTCTTTTTCATCATTCACATTCTGTCTCAAATGTCATCCCCTCCAAGAGTTCTCCCTGGTCTTGTTTTACCTAAAAATGTATCAGGATCACTCTCTGCCCTCCTTTTTATTTTATTGTCTTTCTATAACATGCCACTATCTCAAATTGTTTTTATTTTGTGTTTGGGCCACTATCTCTCTTCCCTTCCTCAAGCCCCTCCCTATGTTAATTGCAGGAGAACAGGGCTGGTGTGTGTTTGTTCACTATTGTAGCTCCAGTGCCCAGAAACACTATCTAGCACAGAGTTGACATTAAATAGATACTTGCTGAATGAATGAACAATGTTTCCAGCAGCGTGGGTGGTAAAATGGAGTGATTCAGACCCCAGTGTTTAGAGATAAATCCATAAGATTTTAATCCCACTGCTACCACTGCTATAATGTATGTTACATACTGTTGTAACTGGCAGGTCCCTCAAACTCACCTGCCAAGTGAGGACTATGACAATAGTCTCCACCTTCTGGGATTGTTGTGAGTTATTATTGTTTTTTAAATTTCCACATTGGTCCCTTTAATGGATCAATACCCATGAAGATGAATACAAAGAAGTTACCATCCCCTTATCATCGACCAGGCTGACTTATAATTACTTCTGGTTAAGCAGAATACCATTCAGAGTTCATTTTGATTGAAAATTGTGAGAACACAGACATCATATTTTCACAGTGCTGTTACAGACATCAAGAATTTCTTCAAATCAAGATCATACAGGTGTGTTGTAGATTGGATTAAGAAATTAATGTAGCTTAATCACACCCCATTTACTTTCTAGGTTAATAAATATGAAAAGGTGATGATTTTTCTTTGGAATTCATATGTTCTAAACTTACAATCTGCAAATACATGGTTTTGAAGCTATTTTAATATATTGATGTCAAGATACAACTATATTCTAATGTCAATGTTTTAAGAAATGGATCCTTACAAGATTAGAATAACTCACAGGCCATGAGTTGCTTTTTACTTTTTCCTTCTTATTTTGTTTAAACAAATGTGTACCATGATGTTTCAACAAGTAAGGCAAATGCCATCAACATGAAAGCTGCAGTATACCACATCTAGAACCCAGGGGAGGTGAATTAGACAGAAGTGGGTCTCCTTCAAGAGTCAGGTAATGTCATGACAAGTTGGTTTGCAGCATCAAAACCATCCATTTACGTTTCTTTTTCTTGATGATCAGAGGTCCTACATTGTCACCAGTCTCTTCGTTGTCTTTTGTGTGAGACCCATCACAGAATGGAAACTGTCTGGATTGCCAACAGTGGCAGCACACAGCTTTACCTCCCAAATCCTTCTTGTCAAAGGCATGTCCTATCTTGGGGTTGTCTTTCTGGATGTGAAGGTTTATCTTTGCTTTATGGTGATGATCTTTCATATAAAATCTTTGGTAAGCTAGATAACCCATTGCAGCTGTTCTGTTGCCATCCATTCAACTCCTACCCTGGACCTGGAAGGCAGGCTCATGGCGCCATTGTTTGCATGGTGAGTGCATGGGTTTTGAATACAAACTGGCCAATGCACAAGAGAGGCGTCCCAACGGCACAACACCCGGCTGTCACCATGCAGGCGCCACAGCAAGCAGAAAGCACATGTGAGAGATTGACCCTGGTTGATTCTTGTTGTGAGTTATTAGTGAGTTTATATACAAAGTGCTTAGAACAGGGCCTGGCATGTAACAACCAACCTTCCTTGAGTGCTTATAATTAATGTTAAATTGGCTGGCCAGAGGCCCGTGATTTTAAGCACCACTGGCTGCTTACAGGCTCATACAGAAACTGTCTCCAAGTGTAATGCCCCTGGGAGAACTTCTTGGAAGTGCTGATGCAGCCAGAATGTTGGCTGCATGCTGCCCTGTGTGAAACCAGCCAGGTCAACATTTGGCCTAGAAAAGGCTCTGGTTGTTTGCAGCAAGCATCTGGGCCGATGGGTCAGGGCCCAGGGTTAAATATTTTGATTCTTGCCCCTGAGAGAAGGAGCCTGGGGAGGAGGGGACAGACAGAGGCCCCTCTCCTCACTGGATGAGACTAAGCCCCGTGACAAGGGCACATAATCCATGGGTCCCCCCTTGCACCACTCTGGTGGGTAGAATCTGCTGTGTATTTTACCTTATTACTGACCTGCACATAAAAAACAAAAAACCCAGTTCTGTGTGTCCACACGCAGTGGCACACTGCAGTGGCACGTAGGTAAAGATGTTTCTCAGCTAAAGCTGCATTAAAAAGAGAAGTGTTGAAATTTAGACAATGAGAATTGTGTTTAACTGAAAATCAATAAGGCAGTCTATCCAGGAGAGTGTGCCTGTGATACAGATATTTGCTTTTGGTGGGGAGGAAGGGTACGGTCAAGGATGAGTGTTTCCAGCATCCATCTCCTCCGTTAAAAAATAAAAAAATTGCCCTTATTTTTAAAATGTTTTCATTTTCCCAGTTTTTATGACAGGAACTCTATTTTCCTTTGGGGAAACAGTTCCTTTCCTCTTTTCGCTCCCCCAGCTGCCTGTGGAAGGCTCCGGGCTCGTCATGTGACCCAGATCCAGCCAATCTGTGCCTTCAGTGCTTTGACCAGTGCTTGGTCAGATGTGGGTACATGATTCATTTTGGGCCAATGGGAACCTCATCTAGGATTTTTGTTGATGCTATTGAGTGTTAGGAATGTCTTTCCCCTGGGTTTGAATTGGGTGATAATTCACCCAATTATTCACACACGGGCTGGGGGCTGAGGCAGAGGCAGAGACCTGAGTCAGGTGGATGAATCTTCTCCTAGGATGCAGAATTCTAAGCTGGCCGTCCCGATTCCTGCCTCCTGGCATATGTGCTTTGTAGGATCCCTCCCCCTTGAATGTGGGCCTTGCCTGTGCACACGACAATTTCACTCCCATGATTGGGTGAAGATGAAGGATTTTGCAGATGTAATGAAGTTACAATCAGTTAACTTTGAACTCACGAAGAGGAGGATTATCCTCTCTGGCCCTGGACTAATCAGGTAGAAGCCCTCAAAGGGCACTGGGCCCTTCCTAAAGTTGGAATCTCCATCAGGCTCAAAGGGGCAAACTGCCATCTGTGGAGTAGACCACAGAGCAGCCAGGGAGCTCAGAAGACGACCCCAAGACTCCGATCGGGTCACTGGGTTCACTTTCAGCTAGGGCTACTGACATCAGGCCTTGATTTTAGCCTATTGTAATCCTGAGCAAAGGGTCTCACTAGCCTTTGCTCCTCACCACAGGAACTATGGACTCCTCACCACAGGAACTATGAGATAATATCCATAAATTGTGCAGATTTAAGTTGCTAAGTTTATGGTGATTTGTTACATAGCAACAGAAAACTACATGAGTGAACACCTGGGTTAAGGTTAGAATTTTCAATTATGTGGGCAGTAAATTTACCCTTTTCCTTTGAAGCCTATTTTTCAGTGTAGGTCTGGGATCGCATCCCATTGACCTGACTTGTTGAACACATCCGTCCCTGGGACCATGAGACGTGGTTCTGCGATCGGCCCCATCTGGGTTACGGGCCTGAGCCACTGGCTGTGTGATTGAGATGATCTGCCATCATCTCATGGGTATAGCCTTCTTCCTACAACATCTGTGTCTTTCTGATCCCTTTCTTGGAGTCTGTTCAGGGTGTGACAGGCTGTGTAGTGTCATGAAGGCAGAAGTTGGAAACCTTTTATGCAGAAGGACAGAATACAGAGCATTACAGACCACATGTGCTCTTTGTCATGTAGTCTTTGTTTTTTGTTTTTAAAAATGTAAAGACCATTCTGAGCTCATGGGCTGTATAAATCCAGACCAGGTGAGTTGGATCTGGCTCATAGTTTGCTGTTTGCTGAGTCCTGGTTCAGGCCACAGCCTGCAGCCAGATTGCTGTGCTTTAGTGTCAGTCCCAAGCCCCTCTCAATCTGTGACACTATGAACAAGGTACTTCACTTCTTTAACCTTCCCTGGAAAATGAGGATAATGGGAGTACCTACCCCATAAAGTTTTTGTGGAATTAAATGAATCCACGTGGAACACTGTCAGACAGGGTTTGGCCCAGAATCGGGACTGTGAGTTATTATTTTTAGGGATGAACATTAATCATCATTCTTTTCCCCTACCCCACAAATTGGCAACCAATTGAGAAGCAGCTTTGGGAGCCAGTTAGGCAAATATCAATAGCACAGTGATTTTCTTGGTGAGGCTGGACTAGTTGACAGGACTTGACCTGTGGGGCTCTCCTGATCCCCAGCCTCCTATATCTAGGATGTCTGCTGGGTGCCTGCAAAGCTGATGCTTAATCTACACAACTGCCACCATGTAACCCCTGCACAGCCCCTGTGGCGGGATCAGCAGGGACACGAACCTCAGATCTGCTTCTGGGGGGTGGCCTGGGGTCCTGATGGGTGCACAGATACTAAGGAAGTGAAGGAGGAGGCCACACCCTCCAGCTGGGCTGGCTGACCTCAGCAAGGCTGCCTCAGAGCCCATTCTTGCTGCATTGGGTGTAACAGTGCCTTCTGCTCAATTCATGCTAATTCAGAACCTCAGAATGTGACCTTATTTGGAAATAGGGTCTTTGCAAAGCAGATAGTTGACATAATACTCAAATCAATGACTTGTGTCCTTCTGAGAAATGGGGACAGAGACACACAGGGAAGAGCCCAGGTGAAGGAGGCAGAGGCTGGAGTGACCGGCCACAAGCCAAGGACCTGAAACTGGAAGAGGCAGAGACGTCCCCCTTGGAGCCTTTGGCAGGAAGGTGGCCCTGCTGACACCTTGATTTTGGACTCCTGGTCTCCAGAACTGTGAGAGAGTAGATTTCTGTTGTTTTAAGCCACTCAGTTCACGGCTGTTGTTACAGCAGCCCCTGGAAACGGATACCAATGATAGGGGTGAAGGGCAGGTGTCACTTCTCTTCCTTCATGGTGGTCGTGGGAAGAGATGTCCCCACAGTGAGGCCAGAGCAAGAATTGCAGCCCAGGTCCCAAACCAGAGATTCTGATTGAATGGATCAACAATGGATCCGGATGTATTTTTTTTTAAAAAAACAAGTTTATTGAGGTGTAATTTACATACCATAAAATTCACCCATTTTACACATACCATTGAATGATTTTTAAATTTCCCAAGCTGTGCAAGCATCACCATAATCCAGTTTGAGAACTTTTCATCACCCCAATAAGATACCACACGGGCAGTTTTAAAAAGCTCCCCAGGTGATTCCAACCTGCAGTCCCGGCTGAGGACACCTGCTCAGTGGGGGGCCTGAGAAATGAAAGGGAGGGGTGTAAGGGGTCTCCAGAGGGTGCTCAGGGCGTAGCTGACCCCGAAATCAATGTGTAGGTAATTTAAAAACATGCAAATAAGCACACACAGAAGCAGCTTTGGTTGTGGGGAGGGGAGGGAGAAGGCAGGGCTGTTCTTGCCAACAGGGCCCGGTCTGAGGTTGTGCTGGGGGAGAGGTGAGGAGGGTGGGGCACGATCCCATTTCCGCCTGGCAGGAGCCCCATGCCCACTCCCTGGGCTGCATGGCCTAACTGCCCTGGGGGTTGGGTAGGTGGGGAGCTGGGAACTAGGGTTGGTGTAGGGCAGCGGTTCTCAACCTGTGGGTCGCGGCCCCTTTGGGGGTCTCCTGCATATCAGATATTTGCATGACGATTCGTGACAATAGCAAAATTACAGTTATGAAGTAGCAACGGGAATAATTTTATGGTTGGGGGTCACCACAACATGAGGAACTGAACTAAAGGGTCATGGCATTAGGAAGGTTGAGAACCACTGGGATAGAGCATTAGAGTATGTCAAAGGGGCCCACCCTGACCCACCCAGAGTTGGTGACATCAGAGTATGTCAAAGGGGCCCATCCTGACCCCCTTCGTGACCCAGAGTCAGGTACACAGAGGCTACTGCTCCCAGAAAGATGGGGTGCCACCCCCAATATCACAGCTAGGCCAAAATAGGAGTGAAGACGGCCCAGCGGTTCTCCTCCTGGTCCACCTTGGTGCGGCTCCCTAATCCCTGGGTGGACTCTGGGGAGAGGCTGGGGCCAGCTCGGTCCTGCTCAGTGTCCGAGGTCAGCCTGTTCCAGGATCCCTGAAGGATTTCTTTGCCTTTCCCCCAGCAAGACCTCACCTTGCTGTGTGGGTCTGGCCTTCCCGTCCCCTGCCGTGACTTGGTACACAGGTCTCACCCTCCGATGCTTGCGGGTGACTCACCTGTTTGTGCTTGTACCCGGCTGCCGGCAGCTCTGCAGGTGCTGGTGCCCATCGGGCTGGGCTGCCATCCAGCGTACGCCTCTGGGTGAGCTGGGCCCGTCCAAGCGTGCTCCTTTTACCTTACAGAGCGTGCCTGATGAGTGGAGCGGCTACTGTTTATTGCACATTCACAGCACGTGTCTGGGAACTTGGTGGCGAATAGTAGCTGCTCATCTGTAAAACAGGCACCCAAATCTCCCCTCATGTTACTCCCTCCGGACTGTTGTACAGATCAAATGTGAGCGTGTGAACAGGAGGATAAACCATTCTCTTATTAATCTTATTCCATGCTAGCAACGTTCTAAAAGGTTCCCCTGTTGGTAAAAGAATACGTGGCGTGTACAGCCTGCTTGCAGGTGCATTCGCTCAGGCTCATAAAGAATCATTAGCTGGGCTGTAGGCCGTCTCCATCGGTGGTGTCTGTTTGGACAATTAGTGAATTGAAGGCTTGTTTCTTTTACAAGGACCACACCCTGGTGAGCCACAGACAGATACTATTTGGGACCGAAGATTGCAGGCTGTCTGTCTTAGCCTGGTGTGGGCAGCGGCAAAGACCCCCAGACAGGCATTGCTCTTGGGTTCTGTAGGCTGAGTTCTGATGCTTGGTGTCCCCAGAGCAGGAAGCCAGGTCTCCCCTGGGAAGACACGTGGAAGAGGAAGGTGCCTGAGCTGCTTGTGGGAAGCTGCTGTCACTGAGACCGGGGGGAAGGGGCACTTTTGTGTCTCAGAGGTGGCCTGCATGAGCTCCAGGACGGTAGTTTGATTGGGGTGACCAGAGTGTGTAGGAGCCCTGGGCAACTTTGATGACATTTGACCAATCTCTTTAAGGTTGCCACCAAGTCCTCGGAACTATGTCAGACCCCAGGGCCTAGAAAGGTGACTTCCATGGCCCTTGCCCCCACGGGCTCAGAGACTAGTGGGTGGAACAGACACAAGGGAGCTCCGCAGAGTTTGTGGCAGAAAATCTTCATTCTTACCAACACCTACTTCCTTTTTCCTTTGCTGATAGAAATTTGATTTAATTTAAGTGGCAATTTACCCAGTTTATTTTTTATTTATTTATTTTTGCAGTTTTTTTTTTTTTTGGCCGGGGCTGGGTTCGAACCTGCCACCTTCGGCATATGGGGTCGGCACCCTACTCCTTTGAGCCACAGGCGCCGCCCAATTTACCCAGTTTAAGAGCATGGTTCAAGATGGCTTAACCAGTGGCTCTCACAGTGTAGTCCCCAGGGGTGTCATCTCAGAATGTTTTAGAAATCTAGTCTGAGCCCCAATCTAGAATCACTGAATCAGAAACTTTTCAGGTGGGGCCACAGCAATCTCTGGCTTAACAAGCCCCCCAGGTGCTACCCATACCCAGATGTGAGGAGGCATCTGCTGGGCTTGGGGGAAGTAGTTTTATTTGCCTTATAAGGGCCAGAGTCCTGGGGGAGGAGGAGGGCTTGCCTTGCAGCCCCTTCTTGTGGCCCTGTGTGTGCACGTATATGCCTGGCGATGGGGACGCTGTGCATCACCAGGAGGGGTGATGTTGGGTTACCAATCAGCTGAGTAGGGCAGAGCAGAAAGGCACCTCAACTGCAGACCAGCTTGCGGGGAGGGGGCACTTCTTAACAGTAACTTTTTTTTATTGTTTGGGATTCATTGAGGATACAAAGAATTAAGTCGCACTGATTGCATTGGTTAGGGAAATTCCTTCTTAACAAAACAGTAAATGCCTTCACAGGATTATTATCTACAGCCAAGAGCATTCCCAACAGATCCAGGGTTGTGAGGTCATAATGATGTAAGAAGGACCATGACATGCCCTGGGCTTGTGCAAGTCCTTTTCTTGCTCTCTACCTGTTTGACATCTATAATTTAAAAACCTTAAGCAGGGCCAGGTGCCTGTAGCTCAGTGGTTAGGGCATCTGGCACATGCTCCAGGGCTGGTGGGTTTGAACCCTGCCTGGGCCTGCTAAATAACAACAAAAATAGCTGGGCATTGTGCTAGGCACCTGTAGTCCCTGCTACTAGGGAGGCTGAGGCAAGGGAATCACTTGAGCCCAAGAATTTGAGGTTGCTGTGACCTAGGATGCCATGTTACTCTACCGAGGGTGACAAAGTGAGACTCTGTCTCAATAAAAATGTAAAAATAAAAATAAAACCCTCAACCAGCTTACACTCTTTGGGATGGCATCTATCAAAAAAAAAAATCAGAAAATAAAAAGTGTTGGTGAGGATACAGAGAAAGTGGAACCCCTGAGCGCTGCTCTCCGGCATACACAGTGGTGTCGCCACCGTGGAGAACAGTATGGTGGTTCCTCAATAGCTTGAAAGTAGAGCTACCGTATGAGCCAGCAATTCCACTACACACACACACACACACATATATATATATACTCAAAAGAATAGAAAGTAGGAACTTGAAGAAATGTTTTTAGGGTGGTGCCTGTGGCTCAGTTGGTAAGGCGCCGGCCCCATATACCCAGGGTGGCCCCATATACCCAGGGTGATGGGTTCAAACCCGGCCCTGGCCAAACTGCAACAACAAAAAAAGTAGCCGGGCATTGTGGTGGCACCTGTAGTCCCAGCTACTCGGAGGCTGAGGCAAGAGAATCCGCTATGCCCAAGAGCTGGAGGTTGCTGTGAGCTGTTGACACCACGGCACTCTACTGAGGGCAACAAAGTGAGACTCTGTCTCTAAAAGAAAAAAAGAAAGAAAGAAATGTTTTTATCCCCTGTTCATAGAAGTGTTATTCACAATAGCCAAGCAGCTCAGGAAGCAGCTCAGGTGCACACAGATGGCTGTTTACGGTGTAAATTTTATGTTGTGTGTATTTTAAAATGATTACAATTTTTTGAAAAATGAACACACACACACATACACCTTAAAATCGTCACCCCTTCTCTCATTTACATCTGCAGGCTGCTAGTCTCTGTCGCTCTTGGCTGTCCTCTGGGTTCATGTCCCACATTCCCAGCAGGCGTCTTGATAGCTCCACCTGGCTGTTGGGAAGGTCGCCTATGCTCAGCACCCTAAATCTGAACTCCTGACCTCTCTCCCCAAACCTGCTCCTCCTGCTCGGAAATCACCTCTTCCCCAATCTCCTCCCTCCAGCCTAATCCATTTCAAATTCCCAGTGACTGCCTTTCCTAAATACCTGCCTGGGGCGGCTACCCCTTCCAGCCTTCTCCACTATCATCCCCGACAGCTGCAGTGGTGCCCAGCCCAGCACCCTGTACACACCCTGGCACGTCCCAAATCCATGCAACATGGCAGCAGCCAGAGTTTTTCCAACTGCAGATCTGATTGACTTCATTCTGCTTTTTCCATTTTAGTAATCAATGCCATATGAAAATATTTCATGGAAAGCCCAGCCCTCCCAGTGTAAATTACCATGCATGCTTCTTCTGAGCTGATTTCTCGTCTAATTAGAAGAGCCAAGCTGCCTTCCAGGTCTTTTTGAACTGAGTCTCTCAGATTTGGGATTTGACCTTGGGGCTGGGGGTGGGAAAAATGTCACTGATGGTTGGTGCCTTAGTTTGGGTTGTCCCAGGTGCAAACCCTCAGACAAGAATCTGAGGGCTAGTAGTTTACAGGAGGTGGCCTCAAGAAGCTCTGGTGGGACATCAGGAAGCGAGACAGGGAAGGGAGGTGGCCAGTTCAGGGTGTGGTATCAAGCCTGCTGGCACAGAGGACAGAGGGAGTTCATCCCGAGGAGCAAGCCTGGGAGATAGAGGCAGCCAGATGCAACAGAGACATCCCAGGAGTGAGGGAGACTCCTCCGAGTCATTCCTTGAGTGTTGCTGGAATGGGTGTTAATTATTTCCCTAAACTTCCTGTCTGCCTCGTGTGTGGGCAAAGTGGCCTGCTAAGGTCCTAAACAAAAGTCTTCAGGCAAGAGAAGCAGATATTGGCAGTTAGAAGTAGGTCTGAGCCCAACTGGGGGGTGTCAAGGCTATGTGCAGGGCTTGCATGCCACCTGCCACCCCCTGGGCTGAGGACAAGTGGCATTCACCGCTCAGACCCTCCTGATGTGACGTGCAGACATGCAATTAGAAAGTGGCTCCTCTCAAACTCCCTTCCCTCAAGGAGAGAAGTCTCAGTTTGGTGCTAATATATCTTAGCTCCCTTTTGAACCAAGACAGCCAGCTTGGGCCTTCCTCCCCAGCTGCAGTTGATAATGTTGCTTTGATTTCTAAGCCTTTAACATAACTATATATATATATATATATAATTAATTGTGTATATTTATTTCAAAAGTTTGTTTTTAAAATAAATATATATAATTTAGAAATGACAATTTGATCTCTAAAATGTTCAATGCCACAGGCTGCGCTCCATTAGACAGGTGGCAGGTGCAGACTCAGTCGAGGGGACATAGTTCCCCCAGTGCAGTGGGTGCCTTGGGCCTCTGCCACCTGCTTTCCAGTCCCTCTCTGGACCTGTTCTCATTTCTCCCCGTCTACTCTGCCCAGCAGAACTCCTTTTTCGCTCACACATAGTATGTTCTCTGGCTTCATCCAGGCTGTTCATCCCCTGCCCCTTTTCTTTCTTTTCGATCTCTGGCTTGTGCTTGGAGGCCCAGCCCCAGCCCTACCTCCTCCATCTGGCCCTGAGTCCCCAGGTCCACCTGACTCCCAGTGGGTCTAATTGCTTCCTGCTGCCCCCCCTGTCCCCAGAGGATTCCACCCTGCTGCTCCTGTTGGTTGCTGACAGCTGCCCCTACCATCCGCCCAGGAGCCTAGTGAGAACAGTCCCTCTCTGAGCCTGGCTGTGCTTGTCCCAGCGGAGCCCAGGGTTTCTGCTGAGCCAGTGTGAGTGCAGAGACCACACCTTCTTCGTCTTTGTCCCTTCTGACACTGTAGGGTGACTCTGGCCAACCAGGGCACTCAGCAGAGAGGAGGGATGATTATGGGGTGTGACCATGGCCCCTGCCAGCTCAGCACTGACCTGGGGCTCAGGCTGCACCGAGTGGGGTCCGTCCCCTCTTAGCTACTGCACTGGACTATCCATTGCTCTCTGTGGCCCTGTGGAGCCTGTGGCATTTGCCTTCTCCTGGGTTCTGAGGGAGATCAGAATCCAGCCTGCCTTGGGTACCTGGTCCCCATCATGGGGCGACCATACTGCTGGAGTCTCCAGACTGGCGATGGGGAAGCAGAGAGGCTTGAGCAGATGTCCAGGGCTGGTTATGGCTGGGAGAGAGCTGGGAGTGGGTGAGGCAGGGAGACCATGAGGGACCTGGCCAGCCCCTTTGTCTTCTCAGCAGTGAAGCAAGTCCCAGCAAGTTCCCCCAGCCAGGTCTTAGCTGAGTCCTGGCATCTGGACTGGGATGGGGCTTGTCGGAGGGCCCGAAATGTCTCAGGGACTGTGTGTGTGAGAGAGTGAGAGTGTACTTGAGTGTGCAAGGGCCTGCATGTGTGTGGTATGTGCACGTGTGTGGGAGAAAGTGTCTGGAGGAGGAAGCCGGTGGGAGGAGGGTGCAGAGGTTACTCTGAGGAGGAGAAACAGTGTTGGGTAGAGATGTGGCCTGGGGGCTCGTGATGCACAGGGGGGAAGCAGGAGGGTGGGACACCTCTCAGCTCTGGTCTTTGTCAATAACAATTAGAGCAGGTGGAGTTCACCCAGGGCCACTGGCATCAGTCACTGGTCTAAGCGCTGTACGTGCATTCTGTGTATTTTTATTTAACAAATACATGTGCTTGTTGTGTTTTGCAAAGCGAAACAGAAGACATCTAAAGAAGCCAACAAAACACCATAATTAGCCTGTACCCCCGCCCTGCGCCGAGGCCCTCAGTCACTTGCACCCACAGGCCTTGGAGCTGTGGCAGGTGAAGGGGCTGCTGGGGCAGAAGCAGCGTCTGGCTCCAGAGTCGGGGTTTCATCATGCTCGTAAAATGCATGGGTCCATTATGCTCATTACCTGCTCTGCAGACGGGAAGATTGAGTGGCTGAGCCAGGACCCAGCCCAGGCCGGAGGCTCAGGGTCCACACTGTAGCCACTTTGCTACGGGCCCCATGGTAATGAGCCCTTTGAAGAAAGGTGAGTCACTTACCTTGGCCGTGCCTCAGTTTCTTCATTTCCTAGGTGGGGCTCTCCTGCTCTGCCGACTGGTAAGAATGGTGAGAGAGTGAAATTGGGGCCGAGGCTTCCAGAAACTTCCATCAGGAAAGTGCCCTGGCCTGGGCCAGCTCTGCCCCCAATGCCCTTAGTGGCCAGTCATGTCCCCTTACTGGTCTGTAGGTTCCTCACCTAGAGGGTGGGGCAGTCCAGGGGAGCTCTGGGATGCCCCAGGCTCTACCCCTGACTGGCTGTGTCCTGAGGGATAGTGGAGCTGTTGCCAGTGGTGACCCAGGAGCTGGTCACTGAGGGCAGGTAGACCCGACCGTCTGAGGCTCCTTCTAGGAAAGTGTGTTCAGTGGGGCCACGTTCAGCAGCTCTGGCTTCAGGAAGGGCCCCATGGCCAGAGAATTGCAGAAAGATCCTTTGTGTTGAGAAAACACAGTGCAACTTGGGCTCTTAGGGGTTCTTCCTGGAGGGATGAGGAGTCCAGCCCCTTTCAAAACAATAAAGGTGTTTTGACCTTAGGTGTTTTGAAAGGGGCTGGACTTTCAAAAGTCCAGAGCTTTCAGGTGCTCTGGGCCAGGCAGCTCTGTCCATCTCTGGGAAGTCCCCTCTGGAGTGACACATCGTTCATTCTCTCAACAGCTCCTTGCAGAGCAGCTGTTGTGTGCCAGGAACATTCCAGACACCAGGGACACAGCTGTGGGTGAAACAGACCAAGGCCCAGTTCTCAGGGGGCTGACATTCCAGGCGGGGTGGGGGACTGTAGACAGATCCCACCCATCGCAAGCACAGTCACATACACACATACATAGGTGGCACACACACAAATTGGAATTGAGTGACTGGAGGGGCACCTGGGAGTCCTCCCTGAGATGTGCCTGGTGAGCAGAGGCCTGAAGGAATTAAGGAATCTTCCACACGTGTATCTGGGGGAGGAAGCCTCCAGACAACGGGAGCAGCGTGTGCAAAGGCCCTGTGGTGGGAGTTCACCTAATCTGTTCTAAGAAGGTCAGGTGGAGGAGCCAGAAGGAGAGTAGCCAGAGTTGAGATAATTTGAAACCTTTTGGGTCATGGCACAGAAATTTGGGTCATATTCTGAGCAAGATGGGATGTGACTAGAGGGTTCTGCTCAGAGGACTTTACATGATTTTGTCTTAATAGGGCTGTGTGTGCAGGGGGTCAGTGCAGGGTGACCAGTGAGGAGGCACCTGTTATAGTCCAGCAGGGACTGTGTGGAGAGGTGACCATGTTGTGGCTGGGGTTTGAAGGTCAAGTGACAGGTTTTGTTGACGGATTGGATGTGGGAGGATACGGGATGGAGAAGGTCAGACCGACTCTGAGATCTGGCCTAATTCCGGAAGGATGCAGGTGTCCTTTTTGCTGTGGGAACAACCGGCTTGGAGGGGAGATGAAGAGCATCAGAAGCCCACAGGAGCGTGTGCCGAGTGACTCAAACGGCGTCCCTGTCCGTGGTCTGTAGGCCTCGGCCTGCAGGGGGTCCCCGCGCACCAACCTTCGATTTAAAACCACAACTCTCTCTTCCTAAAATCCCATCTCTACAGTGGCCCAGGATAGTTTTTGCTTTTATCTTTTAAAGACTCAGCCTGGATTTTATTCTAATGGCCCAGTCTATTTCTGGTTAGGATGGGGCACCCCTGCATTTGAAGAATGAATGAATGATGATTTCACGAGCGCCCAGGGTGCCCCAGGCCCACGGAGGAGATTTAACTTGGCTGCACCTGTCCAGATGGGTTTGTGGGCAAGTGCTACATCTGTTTGGGGGAGTTTGAATGTTAAAGAGGGAGCTCAATTTCAGGCAGGACATTATGAGTCTTCAACTAGTATTAAATGGGAAAAAGACAATGGGACCTTTATAGACATATAGTTTGTCCCAACAAAATTAAACATCTTAAGCTTTTTCTTTATTGGCATCGAAATACAGCAGTGTTGTCTAACAGAGCACAGTACATCTCAGTGATGAGTTTCTTTCTTTTCTTTTCTTATTATTTTTTAAGAACACATGTTCAGAGAACTACTTCTTTGAAGGAAGGCACCCATTGCAGTCAACCTCATGCTCTCTGCTGCATAATCCCCCCAGAAATGGTGCCACATTAAAGGCTCAGCCACCACTTCTGCTATTGGTAACTTGGCTACTCACCAGGGTTGATAACCAGATTTTCTTTGGTGACAGCCACCGCATAGTCGTCATCCCTGCTGCCAAGGCTATTTTGCAAGCATCAGAGCATCCAAGGAAAAGAGGCCACCTGACATTCATGGAATGGGTCACCTTGTTTACCTGATCATTGAGAGTTCTGTCTGCAGGGGGATAATCTAGGGGTAACATTCACATGGGACACAAATAACCTTCACGCTTCTATTCTGAGTGTTCCAGTAACACAATTTTTCTCCAGACCTCCCTGTCATCGGTTTTGTATTCTCTTTTCCCAAGTTTCAATTATTCAGCCAAACATTAGCTATTGCCCATGAATCAGCATCGATCTGTATGTCTGGTTATCTCTCTGACGAAACAAATCAACCAGGAGATATATTGTTGAGTTCTGCCTACTTGGAGGATGTCTCTTACTCTGTCCTGCAAGCCACTCCTGGGTGGGGCTATAATATGTTTCACTTTTGGTAGGTATCGTGGAAAATCACTTGTCAATCTAGCTGGAGGTTTTTCTTCCTACATGATTACAGCCTTAGTTGAGGGTTGAAGAAGAGGCAGGCACCCTAGGATTCTTAGCCATGTATTCCTACAACTTTCCCAGACTTGCTGGAGATGGATCTCAAATACTGCTTTCTCTTGATGGAGGAGTTCTGTTGCACATTCAGTTCACGATGAGCAGTTCAGGTCACACCTGTCCTGTGGTCAGGTGTTTATTCTCTACCAACATGCGGTAGTAAGCCAGAAACTGTAGCACAGTGTAGCCAGAATTTCTCTGTGTTGGGTCCTTGATCTCAGAGATGGAAGAATGAAACCACGGATCATGCGAGTAAATGAAAGGACAGAGTTTATTGAAAGATAAAAGCGATAGATAAGAGGAAGAAGGGGGACAGAACCTCCAGCAATGGAGGGGGGAGCCCAAATGGGAAGCCCCAGTGATGAGTTTCTTAAAAACACAACACAAAACAGTGGTTTCCATACATCTACCCAGTTTTCTAAAGCAAATGCAATAAAACACACAGTTTGTGCAATGAAATTCGCAAAGTGCTTACTAAGCACAGGACGCTGGGGCCAGGAGCAAAAATATGAACCAGATTTTGTTCTCAGTGGGCCCCTGGCTGGTGGGGGAGACACATGTGGACATAAATGGCACACAGGGCGCAATGGGTTAGGGCCCTGGGTTGAGAAATGTTCCAGGGTTCAGACAAAGGAGGGATTGCTGGGTACGTGTGGGGGGCAATCAGAGAAACCATGTTGGGAGGGATCGTGTATGAATTAGCTGGTCTTCAGCTGCAAGTCACTGAAACTCCTGATGAATCTGGCTTACACAGTGTGTAACCTATCTCCCCTGGTGGAAGTGAACTCCAGGGTGGGTTGATCCAGTGGCTGTGTGCAACACCACCAGCCTCCCTGCTCCACCACTTGCTGTTGTGGGTTCATTTCCAAGTAGTTCTCCCTTTTGGTTCAACGTAGCTGCCACCAGCAGCTGGGACATAGCCTCCTTGTCCAGGTCTCTGGACACGGAGAGAAATCTCTCCTTCAAGTGATGGGTATTCTTCTCTCCAATACAATTAGCCATCTTAGGCCATCCCCACCCCCTCATGACTGCTAACAGTCCCCAGGGGACTGCTAAATGTCCATAACCACAGACCAATCAGGAGGACCCTGGGGCTCAGCCAAAGGGCAGCACAGGACAGGGCTAGATACCAGAACGGAGCTAGGGTTCTAGGATATTGGTTAGGCAGCCGTCAGAGCAGGGCTTTGGTGGATTGGGGTGATTTTAGATTAGTGGAAATGACAACAATGACAAATATGTGCAGGCCTTGAACTTAGAGCTTTAAATGCAGAGTCTGATCTTGCCTGTGCAATTTCCTTACGACTCACCTGATTCTCCCAGGCCCCCCATCCCTCTCCAAACAGGTAGTTGAACTGTTTCACAGCTTGGGGCTATCAGCTCCTGTCTGAAATGCCCACAGAGTTGCTATTTGTTGAAAGTACTTGGTACTGCAATCATATAACTTAAATAAACACGGCAAATGGATAACTAGAAGTGCAAAAAGGATGTAAGGGGCTGTTTTTATGAAAACCAAGTTTATTTGTTTGGAAGGATATGGTAATGATGAAAAACTTGAAATCAGGACGATATCTGGAACTGCCCAGTATCTGCCCAAGACAATTGTCATTTGCCCATGTGGCTAACTGAGCACTTGAAATGTGGCTGATGTGACTGAGAAACTGAATTTTTAATTTTGTTTAATTTTAGTTAAATAATCAAAACCAGATATGTGATCCAGTAATTGGAAAACTTTTAAGTATGTTTGGGGTAAGTTGTTTGTGTGAATCTACTTTTTCAACTGTGTATTTTCTGAAATCTAAATATAGATCCCTATGGCTCACACCTGTAATCCTAGCACTCTTAGGCCAAGGTGAGTGGATTGCTGGAGCTCAGGAGTTTGAGACCAGCCTGAGCAAGAGTGAGACCCGTCTTTCAAAATAGCCAGGTGTTGTGGTGGGCGCCTGTAGTCCCAGCTACTTGGGAGGCTGAGGCAGGAGAATCACTTGAGCCCAAGAGTTTGAGGTTGTTGTGAGTTGTGACACCACGGCACTCTACTGGGATGGTAAAGTGAGACTTTGTCTCAAAAAAAAAAATATATATATATATATACATATACAGATTGAGTTTTATAAACACAGAGAGGTGCTGTCGATGAAAAATGCAAACCCCGTTTTGAAGACTTAGTGTGAAAAAATTGTAAAAGATCTTAATTTTTATGGTTGCTCTATGTTGAAATAATATTTCAGCTATGTTGTGTTTGACTAAAGAAAAAAGGCAAGTTTTTAAAGAATTAAAGTTAGTTTTATACAGAAGTCTTACTGAGGACGATAGACTGTGGCCTTTGGCCTGGGAGTCTTCAGCCCGGTCTGGCAGGTGGCCCTGAATTAGTATTTCAGCGCACAGTTTATCACGGGTGGTGACCATTTGGTATGTGCATAGTCACTTTAAAGCTTGGGTTCAGGAGCACATCTGGTTATAGTTTACAGATATAAACATAATATCTTTATGTCTCACTTTTTTTTTTTTAAGAGACAGGGTCTTGGTATGTCAATCAGGTTGATAAAAATATCTCAGATTGCATGTGAAGCCCCCACACTGTACCCCATGTTTGAACTAATGTACACAGCTATGATTCAATTAAAAAAAAAAAAGAGAGACAGGATCTTGTTCTGTTCCCCTGGTTGGAGCACAGAGGCATCATCATAGGTCACTTGAACCTCTTGGCTCAATTATCACTGCCGAGCAGCTAAGCCTTCATGTGTAGGCCACCCCACCCAGGTATTTAGAAAAAAAATTTTTTTAGGGGTGTACTCAGAGCAAGGGACCTGAAGAATGGCTCCTCTCTTTATAACACACCGAAAAGGAATCTGGGGTCACTGTGATGGGGGAGCACAAAACTTGTGATCTCCCTATGAACAAATTCCCTACATGGGAAGAAGAAGAAAAAAATTATAAAATGTACGTGGTGGATGTTTGGGTGATCATTGTATAATTCAACTGTACTGTATATTTATTTTAAAAATTGTGTAATAACATATTGGAAAATTACTTAATTTTCTTTTTTTTGTGGAGACAGGATGTTGTTGTGTTAACAGCCCAGGCTGGTCTCAGACTCCTGGGCTCAAGTGATCCTCCCCTTTGGCTTCCTAAAGTGTGGGATTATACGGGTGAGCTATCATTCTTGGCACAGATGCTATCTTATATAGAGAAAAAGGTGAACGCTAGGGTTGTTTATCTTCAGGACTACAGTGACTCAGGCAAGAGACATGGAGCCATGTGATCTGTCCTGTTTTGCCTTCAAAACATCTTGGTGGAGAGTTGCATGTCCTCAGTGTCAGGGGCTGGGGAAAAGCTGGGGCCAGGCAGAAGTGAGCAGATGGCGCTTGTTACACTTACACTTCTTACACTTACACTACTGTCTCATGCTCAGGTCACGTAAAATAGATGACTGAAATTAATTTCTTTTGTTTCTTTTTCGCCTCCCCCCCATGATGTGGTTCCTGAAAGAATTGAAATGACACATGTGGTTCACGTTCTCTATTGGACAGGATTCCGCTCTCAGATGGCGTCACCTGCACCTGTGCGCCCCCATCCCACCTCAGAGAAACTGAAGCTGAACGTTGTGTGAGTATGGGTAAAAAAAGAAGACAGGGTTGAACCTGGCAGCCCACGTGGCACAGAAAGTCACTGATAGAAAAATATTCACCAATTATCAGCTAGTTCTATGTTTTTCTGTTTACATGTATAAAGATGTGACTGTAAACTTTTTTTTTTAAAACTCTTCCCTTCAGCCAAGTTAGCTTTATTAACAAATCCGGCACCAGCCCCGGCTTGGTGCTTGGCAGCTCCTCCTGGTTTATACATCAGGCATCAGGTGTCAGGGCAGCTAGGACCATTCCCATTTTAAAAATGGGGAAACTGAGGCTGGGGGAGGGGAGCATCTGGTTAGAGTTCATAGAGGCATAACCACTAACCCAGAGGGATGTTATTTTTTTTTCTTTTTTGAGACAGAGTTTCATTTGTCACTCTCTGTAGAGTACCTCTGCATCATAGCTCACAGCAACCTTGAACTGTCGGGCTCAAGTGATCCTCTTCCTCAGCCTTCCAAGTAGCTGGGACTATAGGCACCCGCCACAATGCCTGGCTATTGTTAGAGACGGGGTCTCCCTCTTGCTTAGGCTGGTCTCGAACTCCTGGGCTCAGTCAATCCACCCGCCTTGGCCTCCCGGAGTGCTAGGATTACTGGTATGAGCTACCATGCTGGCCTTTTGAAGATTTTTTTTAATTTTAATTTTTTTTTTTAAGAGACAGGGCCTTGTCCATCTCCCTGGCTGGAGTGCAGTGGCGTCATCATAGCTCCCAGGTAGTGAGCGGAGGAACAAGGGGTGGCCGTGGGGATGCCAGCTGTGTCCTGTGCTCCCCCACACTGCCCTGTCTGGTGCATCATCCCTCCCTTGGGGCTGTGGATCTGTGGCCTCCCACGTATCCCCCAGGAGTGCAGCGTCAGAAGCCCAGCTCGGCCTTGGGGCGAGGCAAAGAGTGCTGGGACTCACACCTGGGCTGGACTCCCCCCCTGGCTTCCTGCCCTTCTCTGTCCCCTGTCCCCATGCCCCACTGCACCTCCGGTCAGGTCCTTGTTTGAGTTCTTGCATGAGGGTCCCTCTCAGGGTCCACTTCTAGGGAACCTGACCCAAGTGCTGTATGAGGGGGTTGTTCAAAGACACTAGGGGCCCCCCACACTGGCTCCAGACTGGGGCACTGCACTGAGAATGCCCCCTGCCACCCTGCTGCAAACCTCACCCTCAGTTCCTGTCCCTGGGTACCCTCATCTGGTGACCCTACTCCTCCTCCCTGTGGCCCCAGCCCAGCGCTCCCTCTGCCCAGGGGTGCTCCCAACAGCCCCAGGGGAGCAGTTTACCCAATGCTATTCTGTGTAGAGGGCAGCCTCCTGCCATGCCCTCCTTCCCCAGGAGAGGGGAGGCCTCTCCTGTCCACCGTCCGATCTGCAGGGGCCCCCTGCCCGCAGAGCAGGAGGAACCTGTGCGCCCTCTCTTTGAGACACCCCAGCCTCTGCAGGTGGCTCTCCTGCAGCCCCCTCCTTGCCTTAGCTGAAGAGCATCTCCTGCATATTCCCTTTTAAACTCTCCTTTCTTTCTTTCTTTCTTTCTTTCTTTCTTTCTTTCTTTCTTTCTTTCTTTCTTTCTTTCTTTCTTTCTTTCTTTCTTTCTTTCTTTCGACAGAGTCTCATTGTGTTGCCCTTGGTAGAGTGCTGTGGTGCCACAGTTATGAAATACTTTCTTAAGGGCTATGTAAGTAATTTTTCCTGTTTTCCTGACATTAGTTGTCCACATCAGTGTTTATTAGTGTGGTCTAGGAACTCTGTCTCAAAATCACTCATGAGTCTAGGTAGAGGTTTGTGTACACTGAACATAACAGCCTTTAGCATTGATTGTCATAGCTGGTAACCACATTTGACTAAATCTCATCTTCACACAAAGTTGTTAGTTCCTTGTGAGGAATGATTTATGTTGACAGACTCTAAGCTTACCACTTAAATTTCTTTTCCTTTTCCAGTCACTTCCTGTTATTTTTATTTATTTATTTATTTATTAAGTCATTTGTTCCTTTGTCCAGTCACTACTCCTCTGTAGGTTTGGTTTTAAACATGTTTGCTTACTTGGTTTATTCATGTGGTTTGCTGTCTAGTGGTAATAGAGGGTAATGTTCATTCACTAAGGTTTAACTCTGTGGTCCTGTGAGATGGCTTTGAAGGCTAAGAGAAACATGCTGAGAGGAATAAATCAATGAATTTTATGTGTATATTCTAACTGGCATTAGTTTTATATCAAGTTTATGTCACACTGTTCTATATGGGTTTTATTATAATTTGTCATACCCAGGTAGACTTTTCCTTTAATTATAAGAAAGCGTTATAGATGACTTTTTAAAATAACACAATGTTTGTGATTTATTTATGTACTAGGCAAGGGAAGCTGCTTCATAATAGAATCACGGACTGATTGGCCAGTTTAGGGGTAGACCAGAGGCTGTAGGAGATGACCCCAAGTGACACTGTTTAGTAGGAGAAATTCAAGTGGACAAATTTCATTTTAATAACTGTATAATTAAATACTGTAAAAGTTAAAATCAAAACATCAAATCTGGAGAAGGACTGGGAAAATTTTCATGAGGAAAGAAGATCTTTTCAGAGGTCATTTAGTGGCAGATGTGATGTCATTCTGCTATGAAAAGACACTGACCAAAGCATCATTCATCAACATAGAAGATTTATAAGACATTGGGCTCTGGAGCAAGACAACCTGCATCCACATCTGCCTCCATAGAGCTGTGTGATCTTGAGAAATCATATATCCTTTGAGTCTTGGTTTCCCATTTCAACAACATCATTCTCTTTTTGTAGGAAAGCTAATGATATAATCAACCAAACATCTTTTCAAAGTAAATTTTGTGCTGATTCAGATGGCTTATCACAGGAACTCAGACATTTTAACCAAGAAGGTACAAAATTGGTTGAAGAGTATGTGAAACAACATAAACTGAGTAGCAACCTGGAAAAAATATCTCAAGAGACTGATCAGAGATTTGACTCTCTGAATACAAGCTCAATTTGTTTTTTCTAAACATTGGGCATCTTGCTTAAATAAAAGGGAACAAGAACTTCAGAACTTAGTAGAGGTAATAACTTTGTAACTGCAAAACTTATCTGGGGTAGAATAGTAATAATAAGAAAATTAACTATTCAACGTAGTGCTGGAAGTGCTAGCCAATACAATTAGGCAAGGAAATAAAGGGCATCCAAATGGGAGCAGACATTATGTGCTTTTAGTACCACGTATGAAATATTCTTTCTAAAATACTGAATCTGAATTAGATCAAGCCTTTAGATCTAACCAGTTTATAGAAGATATGAGGCCAGGCACAGTGGCATATACCTGTAGTCCAAGCTACTCAGGAGGCTAAGGAAGGAGGGCTGCTCAAGCCCAGAAGTTTGAGGCTGCAGTGAGCCATGATTGTGCCAACCCATTTCAGCCTGGACAACAGAGCCAGACCTGTCTCAAAAAACATAAGAAAAAGAAAATACAGATTAGAGATGCAATTGACCACATCCAGAATTTAAGATATTCAATAGAGACCTGGTTTCTTCAACAATAAAAGTTCTTAAAAAAATTTTTTTTGAGACACAGTTTCACTTTGTCACCCTTGCTAGACTACTATGGCCTCATAGGTCACTCAGACTCTTAGGTTCAAGTGATCCTCTTGCCTCAGCCTCCCAAGTAGCTGGGACTACAGGTGCCTGCCACAATGCCCAGCTATTTTTTTAGAGATGGGGTTTTACTCTGGCTCAGGCTGGTCTTGAACCTTCGAACTCAGGAAATCCACTCACCACAGCCTCTGAAGTTCTGGGATTATAGGTGTGAGCCACCATGCCTGGCCAACAATAAAAGTTTTTTTAAAGAAAAAAAATATAAGGAAGGATAACTATAGATCAAAAGAGACTTTAAAAAGAGAGAGAAAGAGACTTAAGACTGGACAGTGTTAAGTCCTAGTTTGCCTGAGACAGTCCTTGTTGTGTTGGGGTAATTAATAAGAATGGCCCCTTTCACTCTAAAATGTTTGGATAACAAATTAATTAGTCAGCTACTTAAGACTTAACAACCAAATCTAGTGATGAATTCTGGTTCAAAAAAAAAAAACAAATTAACACACATTTGAGACAATCAGTTAACTTTGAACACTGATTAGACATTTGATATGAAGGAATCAATGTCAAACGTTTTAAATGTGATAATGGTCTTTATTTTTTTTTGAGACAGAGCCTGGGTAGAGTGCTGTGGTGTCATAGCTCACAGAAACCTCAAACTCTTGGGCTCAAGCAATTCTCTTCCCTCAGCCTCCCAAGTAGCTGGGACTACAAGCACCCACCACAATGCCTGGCTATTTTTCAGTTGTAGTTGTCTTTGTTTGGCAGGCCTGGGCTGGATTCAAACCTACCAGCTCTGGTGTGTGTGTGGCTGGTGTCCTAGCCTCTGAGCTACAGTCACCTAGCCTATAATGGTCTTAAATGCTGTTAACTCTAAGAGATACATGCTGAAGTGAATTTGATTTGTACCCTATGTGTTGGTAAATGTACTGGGTAAAACAAGGGGCTGATTATACTGTTCTCTTTGCTTTTGTATGTGTTTTTAAAATTTTATTTGGGAAAATTCCAAAGTAAGGAAAAATGACATTTAAAAAATTTTTTTGTTGAGACAGTCTCACTCTTAACGCCCATGCTTGGGTACCATGGTTTCAGCCTAGCTGACAGCAACCTTAACCTTCTGGTTTCAAGCAATCTTCTAAGTAGCTGGGACTACAGGTGTCCACCACAATGGCCTAGCTAATTTTTCTTTTCCTTTTTCTTTTTTGTTTTTTGAGATAGGGTCTGACTGTCTCCCCAGGTAGAGTGCTGTGACATTATCATAGCTCATAGCATCCTCAAGCTCTTGGGCTTAAGCTATCCTCTTACCTCAGCCTCCAAGTACACTGCAGGTGCCTGCCATGATGCACAGCTAATTTTTCTATTTTTTTTTTTTTTGAGACAGAGTCTCACTATGTCACTCTTGGTAGAGTGCCGTGGTGTCACACCTCACAGTAACCTCAAATTCTTGGGTTCGAGTGATTCTCTTCCTTCAGCCTCCCAAGTAGCTGAGACTACAGGACCTGACACAGTGCCCAGATATTTTCATTGTTGTTATTGTTGTAGTTGTCATTGTTGCTTAGCTGGCCCAGGCTGCGCTTCAACTCACCAGCCTCAGTGCTGGAACCATAACCACTGTACTATGGACACCGAGCCTGGTTTTTCTATTTTTAGTAGAGATGGGGTCTTGCTGTTGATCAGGCTGGTCTTGAACTCCTAAGCTCAAGCAATCTGCCTGCCTTGGCTTTCCATAGTGCTTGGATTACAAGTATGAGCTAACACACCTGGCCAAAAAATGACATATTGAATAAAGCATTGACAACTTTAATTTTAGTAATGAGAAAACTTAATTTGTATCATTTACAGGTTGTAAGCCAACATTGTGAGGCTTCATATTTGGAGATCACTGAAAAATTAAGTGAACA
>CAUYON010195188.1:0-21992 GCA_963573935.1 Arctocebus calabarensis | reverse complement strand
GACTACAGGCGCCTGCCACAATGCCTGGCTATTTTTGTTTGGGTTGCAGCCGTCATTGTTGGTTGGCAGGCCCAGGCTGGATTCGAACCCGCCAGCTCAGGTTTACATGGCTGGCGCCTTAGCCCGCTGAGCCACAGGCGCTGAGCCGAAGCCCACTTTCCTAATACCTTGTGGGAAAGGGAGCCAGTAATATAGGTCAGGGAATCATGGATGGTAATTAACATTTCTTTTCTTTTCTTTTTTGTTTTTGTTTTTTTTTTTTTTGAGGAGACAGAGTCTCACTTTATCTCCCTCAGTAGAGTGCTGTGGCGTCACACAGCTCACAGCAACCTCTGTCTCCTGGGCTTAGGCCATTCTCTTGCTTCAGCCTCCCAAGTAGCTGGGACTACAGGCACCCACAAGGTAATTAACATTTCCATAGCAGTTCTCAAAGCTCCTGTGTGCACACTGTCATTTTGGCCTCTGGGTAATCCTAGAGGAGCTGTCATTAAGGCCCTTTCTACAGCTGAGGAACCGAGCGGAAGCAGCAAGAGCACTCCCTGGCCACGCTGTCTGCCAAGCCTCTCCTTCAGTCCCTGCAGCAATTAGATGAGGGATGTGTTATTAGTCTCTGCACTTCACACATGAGAAAATAGAGCCTGGGAATTGCATCAGGACTGCGTTTGTAAGAAAAGTCTCTATGTTTATAGGACATTGAGGTGACAGTCTAGGCCTTTCTCCCCTTCCCACAGCCACTCCCAAAGACTTGGGCTTTGTGTAAGGAGAAGCAGACTTGCCTAGCGGAGTCCAGACGCTCCTGGTCTCCCCAGGCCCACTCGCTGCTGTTTGGATTAGTGTAGACTGTTTTCTTTTAGGCCTTAGGCTTGCAGTGGGTCCTGGCTTCTTTTGGGGGCTCAGTTCCAGGTTCTGGGCTATTTTGGCTGGTAGGGACTGGTCTCAGCTGGCTGCATCTGGAACTGCCCCCCAGCTGGGTAGGTTCTGAAGGGGGATGATTTCCTTTCTGGGTGCTTGATAAGCTAACAAACACCAGACTTTTCTAGCCAGTCGTTACAGTCTTCTCTCATCCCAACTCTCTGCTGCAGCAGAGAGGAGGAAGGCCTAGAAAGGTTTTTGGGCAGGAATTACTGCCAAAGGAGAGCCCCAAGAACACGTACCCCACCCTATCCTGTCCTACTTCTACTTTGGCCCCTGCTTTTTGGGGTCAACACCTAGTAGCATGTTAGCTCTTTAAGAAAAGGGAGACTAGAGGCAAAAGGGGGACTTTGACACAAGAGAGTGACTGAAATAGGAGCCCTTATGACTCACTGGTCTGATCTGTGAAATGGGCACCATTAGTCATTGACTTGGGAGTCAAATCAAGTAGCTCCACCAGCTCTTTTTAATCCCAGTTCAGGTCTACCTCCTGTTCCTGGTTTTGTAACAAAGGTCTCCCTGGCTCCAGCCCTAACTCCAGGAGTCAAATAGCCCTTCCCGCACCTCCCTCATATTTAGCTCGGATGGTGAGAAAGGAGTTCAGTATTTGGGGGGTTTTTTTGCAGTTTTTAGCCGGGGCTGGATTTGAACCTGCCACCTGTGGCATATGGGGCTGGTGGCTTACTCACTGAGCCACAGGCGCCACCCCAGGAATTCGGTATTTTGACAAGGTTCACTGGCCCCAGGGACTACAGGATTGGGAGCAGGGTCACCCTGTCCCTGGGGCCCAGGCCCTTTAAATGACACAAACACATGGGACGTCCAGGTTTCTCCCTGAGGTGCAGAGCTACACAGGAGGAGGATATGGTTCCCAGCGGCCTTGGTAAGCTGATGCTGGTGACAGAGGGGACAGAGAGGTGTGGGGGTGAGTCATGCTGTGGGTAGCCTGGCCTTATGAGACAGCATCTGCTCTCACCTTCTGGTCAGTCCTTTGGGGAGAGAGTTCTCTTCCCTCCAAATACGGTGCATTTTCCAGTGCTCAGCTCCACATTTGTAGTGGGAGAGCCTGAAAAGTAAGAGGGCAAGTGTCTTGGGCTCAGCCCAAGGGTAGGAACTGAGTGTGTGAACCTGAGGGAAGAAGGAAGGAGGCTGCTTCCTGCCTGGGTCTTGAAGGGGGTAGCCACTGCAGAGAAGAGGATCAGGGCAGATGGGGCAAGAATGTGATCCACTTTCTCCCAGAAGAGTTGGGGAAAGCAAGGGAAGAGAAGTGGCAGCTCTGATCACCCTCTGTGTGCAGACAAGACCAAGTGGCCTGGTGAGGGGTGCTGGCCCTCTCTGTCCACTCCCTGTGGCCTCTTCTGAGCTGAGCTGAGCTGTGTGTGTTGAGTCAGACTTGCCCTGGCATTGTCCATGGCAATGGCAAGGGAGACAAAGCACATCTGCCCGGGGCTCAGGCCCCTAGCACAGTGGTTACAGCACAAGCCATATACACCCAGGCCGGGGGATTCTAACCCGGCCTGGGCCTGCTAAACAACAATGACCCACCTAAACTAGAGTGAGACCCCCCCAGGCATTGTGGTGGGCACTTGTAGTCCCAGCTACTTGGGAGGCTGAGGCTAGAGGATCTCTTACGCCCAAGAGTTTGAGGTTGCTGTGAGCTGTGATGCCACAGCACTCTACTGAGGGTGATGTACTGAGACTCTGTCTCAAAAACAAAAAAGCACATCTGCACTGGATTCTGCAGGCAGAAATTTCCCAAACCCCACGCAGAGGTGGGGAGTAGAGGGCCTGACATTGCAGGGGACGTAACAGTCTCTGCTTGTAGTCTGCTGGTGAGAGGGTGGTGGAGCTGTGAGCCTCCTTCCATGGCAGTCCTCCAGCCCCTAAGTGCCTGTACCTAGATGCCCATCTCCCCACCTGGCCCCTTGGGAGCACTTTCCAGAGTGAGCTCCTGATTTCTCTGCTGTCCCACTCTGGGCCTCCCCCAGCTATCTCCTGGTGCACAAACAGAGGTGCCAGATCCCAGCAGGACATGCAGGGTGCATGATGCTAATGAATATTAGAGGCTGGGGGGAAGGGGTCTTCCCTGGTGTCACCACCTCACTCCCCACCATCACTTTCTTCTTCTTAGCTTTACTTTGCATTTGTGTCATCTAGCTATTCAACATTTATTTGTTGCTGTTTTTCTCCCTAGATTGTCATTTCCCCTGGGCAGCATTTTATCTATGTTGCAGATAAAGTCTACGGCTCTCAACGCTGTGTGCAGGTGCCTCTAAATATTTATATGAAAAATGAATACCTCCTATGTCAGCTGCTCACTAGCTATGTGACCTTGGGTGGGTACCTCTTGGTTAGCTTTTATCAAGGCTTTGCCATGTGCTGAGCATTATGTATTTGATGAGTTTTGTATATAATTAACTTATTTAAGCCCCACACATCCCCGAGGTAGTCACAATTATTATCCTCCATCATGAGAGCGGAGTGAAATGAAGCCCAGGGAGGAAAGCGATCTGCTTACAGGAGGCGGCTGGTGCAGAGCTGGGATATCCTAGGAGGAAACCCAGCTTGACCAGAGCTGGGTTAACTGCTGGTGCACTTGTGCTTTGCGACTGTCTGCCCATCTTTGCCCCTGGCCCCTGGTACTTCCTTGCCTATAAAGCCTTCCCCCCTCTCTCATAGGAGCTCATCTTCCAGGAGGCATGGCACAGGCAGGGGTTGGGTGCCGGGGCCTAGGGGAGGCCAAGCACTCTAGCTGCCTCCGAGCACATCAAGGCTTCCTCTCCTCGTCAGCCTGGAAGTCAACCTCCTCTTCTCTCTCACACGCTTCCAAGCTTTGAGTTCTCGTCCCATGAAGTGGAGAGGGGTCTCTCTGGCTCCGGGATGAGGGAGAGGACAGAAGATTGATGAAGGAATATCCATTTCTGGTAACATTATATGCCTAACTCCATCTAAAAACAACAAAATGTGCTGAATAGAATTAAACCAATCATTTTCAAAGAATTGAGGGGCTGGTAAGGTAGTAAAGAGCAAGTAGGTCAAAACCTTTAGGGAGGGTGGAGTCCTGGAGTGAGCAGGACCCTTGTGCCCTGAGGGCGCTGACCAAGCCAAGCTGAACCTGAGCTGTGGTCTCAATGGTTTGGGGGAGTGAGGAGATCCCCAGGGCTCACCTGAGGAGGGGACACAAGTGGGAGACCCTCCATGATGTTGGGACCCCAAAAAGCTACACGCTTATGCTAAAAGCCAGAGGACTCCCTGCTCCACCCAAAAGAGGGCTCAAAGAAAGTTGTCTTCGTGCTGAACAGAGCAAGGGAGAAGGAGCTCCAGCCCAGGCCAGGCACACGGGTCTGTAGTCCAACTCCATTCACACCCTGAGCGGTGGAAGGGCCGGAAAACACAAGCCTGCACTGCTGAAAGCACCCCTGGGAGAAACACACTTTCCTCCTGTGCCTCAAAGACTTCCTGAAATAACTTCCCCTAGGTAAGCAAGCAGCTCATAGCCAAGGTAACCTGTAGGCCAGGCACAGAGGGTGTCTCATCAGCCTCCGTCTTCTCATCGGTGAACACTCAGCTAGATGCTCCCCAGGTCACCCCCATAAGGATTTGCTGGGTGCAACCCAAGCAATACTAAAATGCATCCCCGCTTTGAATGCTGGGTGCCTGTTCAGAGTGAAGACTTGGGGGATGGATGCAATAGATTAGCCCCCCTCCTGTCCTCCCACTATGCAGGAAGGACAAGGGCAGGAGGCTGTCCCCACTCCAGGGGGTGGGGGGATGAATGGGGGATGGTGTCTGGGGCTCAGACTGGGCCTTTGAAGCGTGCCATAGATGGGTGGGTGGGGCTTGTAGCAGTGACTGTGGGAGGGAGGAGGCAGGGGGTCCCCTGGGCGTCCTTAGCAGATCTGACCTACTTGGCACCTATACCTGCTCCCTTTCTTGGTTGGGAGGGTACAAATAGGCAGCACCATCTCTAGGCCCTCACAGTGGAGATGCCAGCACCAGCGGTGAGTGCCAGCTGCCCAGGTCTGGCCCTGGGTTGGGCAGGAGGGCAGCTCAGCCTCTCTCCTGACCGAGGGTCTGGTGAGGGTCTGGTGTAGGGGGAGAGAGATGACCACACCAATGAGACCAGGATAGGACAGGGCTTGGGAAGGTGAGGCGGTGCCCAGACTGCTCTACCCTGCTGCCTGTCTGTGTGAGGGGAGTCAGAAGAGCAGACCCAGGGGTTCTCTTGCATGATGAGGGGCTGTGGGGAAAGTTTGGGCTAGGGCGTGTGAGGGCTGAGGTCCAGGGTCGCGGGTTAGCTCCCTCTTCCTCCTTGCTGCATTCCTGAGGGTGGGTTGATACTGGCCAGGGCTACACTGGGGAGAGAGGACTCTACCAGCCTCCAGGCACTGCACTTTCAAGACAGCAGCAGTGATGGCACCAGGCTGACTGCAGGGGCCCATGAGGGTATGCTGCATACCTCTGAGGCTCCTCATCCTCTGGGGCCATGGCCCTTACTTGTCCTGGTAACCTGGGCACTTGCTCCAATCCTGGACTTTCACAAGGAATTAGACTCCAGGCAGTGCTTAGCATCCCAGCCCTGGTTCCCTGCAAGCCACAGCCATGCCAGCCATTCACTCTGGGCAGCAGTTCCAGAAGAGTGGAATCTTCAGGGAGAGTCTTGGATCTGGCTGCTCTGTGTTGCAGGACGCCCAGCCCCTGGGGGAACTAGGAATGAGTCACTGGGCTCTCATGGAAACAACATTGGGCTGGCTGTCCTGGCTGCCTATGGCTTTCCCAGGCAGAAAGCATCATTCCAGTGGCTGTGGAAGGCACAGTGGAACTGGGTGTAGGTGAGCAACTCCAAGAAGGGTTTCCCCTCTAACAGAACAAGGTGACCTACACGCCTCTACCTCAATCCCAAAGGGGTCAGGGGAGCAAGCTCAGGGTAGGCAGTCATAGATTGGTAAATATCTGAGCTGGTCTTGCTGGGTGCAGTGGCTCATGCCTGTAATCCTAGCACTCTGGGAGGCCAAGGCAGGTGGATTGCTTGAGTTCAGGAGTTCGAGACCAGCCTGAGCAAGAGTGAGACCCCATCTCTAAAAATAGCCAGGCATTGTGGTGGGCACCTGTAGTCCCAGCTAATTGGGAGGCTGAGGTAAGAGGATCTCTTGAGCCCAAGAGTTTGAGGTTGCTGTGAGCTGTGATCTCATGGTATTCTAGCCAGGACATTTGGTTTCTGTCTCCAAAAACCAACCAAACAAACAAACAAAAAACTTGACTCAGCATCGTAGCTCAATGGCTAGGGTGTCAGCCACATACACTGGGGCTGGCAGGTTCGAATTCAGCCCAGGCCTGCCAAACAACAATAACAACAACAACAAATAGCCAGGCATTGTGTTGGGTGCCTGTAGTCCCAGCTACTTGGGAGACTGAGGCAAGAGAATCGCTTAAGCCCAAAAGTTTGAGATTGCTGTCACCTGTGACGCCATGGCCCTCTACAAGAACATAGTGAGACTGTCTCAAAAAAACAAACACACACACAAAAAACCCTCAAAACCAGAGGTGGGCATCTCTCAAGAGACTATCTGTTTTAGGCCCCTGACAACCCTGGGAGGTAGGATTAACACCTCTTTATAGGTGAGGAGCTGAGGGCCAGGGAGGGTACCTGGCACAGCCAGGATTGCACAGCTAGTAAGACGTAGAGACAATCCAACAAGTTTTTGCTTGAGTTTGGGGCTGCTAATGCAGACTTCTCCAAGGGTCTGAGGGCAATGGAGCATGGGGCAAGGGTCTCCTTGTGCTGCTGCAGAGGGGAGGAGGCCTCATCTCATGGGTGGGGCAGATTGATACTGCGGCATTTCCGGGTGCTGGGGGTAAGAAGAGGTGGCAGAGAGCTAGAGCGTCTTCAGGGAGCTCCGTGTGGGTGGGGGGGCAGGTGGTGGGTTGGGATGCTTCCTGCATGAGAAGTTTGCAGTGATGTTGGGGAAATGAGACCTCTGTTCAGCAAAATGACAATGGAGACAGTTGTGACATAAGTTAAGAAAGACTGGTGTGGTTAGGGAAGGCTACACAGAAGAGGTGGCCTGGGAGGCCTGGAGCCTGGTGGAGACTAAGATGGGTCTGGGAACAGTCTTTGGGAAACACCAAGGGCAGAGGTGACTCACACCCTTATTCTTTGACAGTGAGGATGGCCAGTTCCCTGGAGCAGGCAATAGCCATCATCATGGACACCTTCCAGCGATATTCGGTGTGCTTTGGGGACAAGCACAAGCTGTGCAGGGCTGAGCTCAAGGAGCTGCTGCAGAAGAAGATGCCAGGGAGCCCCTGGGAGGTGCTGCTTGACTCAGGAAAGAGAGACCTGGGGACAGGCATGAGCATGGGACAGCAAGAGACAGTGGTGGGAGGAGGCACTGGACCCTATGGAGGGGGCAGAAAGAAGGGAATTGACATGGTAGGAGCCTCAGTTTTCTCACTGGTAAAGTGGGGTGACAGTCACTCATAAAGTGGGTGGCCTGCCACCTTGAGCTATGAAGAATGCCTACCCCACAGTGGCACTCAGTGCAAATCACAGGTCCTCAATAAGGATCCGAGGAGGATCTGGGAGAGGGATTGAAAAGGGTGCATTATTAGGATAGGTGGGATGTGGCCCCCTGCTGCCTGCCTGTGTGGATGGGAGGCGAGGAATCTGCCTAGTGGCCACCCAGGCTCTGCAGAGCGTGCACCAATGAGACCAGGATAGGACAGGGCTTGGGAAGGTGAGGCGGTGCCCAGACTGCTCTATCTTCATTGTCCTGCCTTTCCACTCCCCACCCTGCCCTTGCGTAGACTGAATTTCGGGAGTGTGACTCCAATAGGTTCATGAGTATCCTGGACACCAATAAGGACTGGGAGGTGGACTTAGTGGAGTCTGTGCGCTCGCTGGCCTGCCTGTGTCTCTAGCCATGCTTACTTCAAGGACTGCCCCCCAGAGCCTCCATGCTCCCTGTCATCCCCATCTTGAGGTGGTCCTGGGCACATCTCCCTCCCCTCCCTGCTGTACCCCTTTCATTCAGGACTGGCTTGGGTCCACCATCTGTTACCCCATTTTCCCCCTCTCAGGATGCCCAGCTAGTGAGGGCTAGAGCAGCCCCAGTCCCTGCTGGGCCCCACGGCCTCTCTGTGTGGGTGGGAGGGGTGGGATTTGCTCTGAGGCCAGGATTCTCAGCAGAGTGTGAGCCCACTACGGGAAAGTGCTTATTTAACACCTAATAAAAGACCAATGTCAGCCTGGCTGGGTTTGATTCTTCTCAGAAGACACACAGCCCTGCTGAGATCTTTGCTCCTCTTTGGCCTTTTCCACTGGAGGAAGGAGGCTCTGAGGACAGGAGCTGGGAGCTCCCCACTGGCCCTGAGAGCAGTTTCAGACTCTGCAGAAATGCAGTGGTCTCAAGGGTCCCTAGGAGGGGCTAGGGCCAACACAGGGACACCCATCCTCACATCCAGAGGAGAATGGAGGGCCTGTCTCTCTTGCTCTGGGGTCTCTGAGCTGACCCCATCGGGCTGTCAAGGAGGCTGGGAAAGCTGCCTGAGGTTCCCGGTGTGGGGAGGTGGGAGGGAGGATGAAACTCATTCCTCATGACCCTGTGTTCTGAGAAGAGGGCGGGGTGTGAGGTGGGTGGGTGTTTGTTCTCCGCCCCAGGCAATGGGAGCCCAGAGAGCAGCACTAATAGGATTAGGGTGTTGGAGGCTTTCACCCCTAGCCAGAGAAGCCACCCTGTATGGAAAGGGAAAGGGCACTGCATGAGGCTGCTCCCGACCCTGAAACTGTAGCCCACTGAGGGCCTTAGCCCCCTAGTTCTGGCTCTGCTTAGTCCCAATTGCCCTATGCTGAGAGATCACGCTGCTCCTGGTTCCCATCTCCACCCTGACCTGGCACCTCTCTGCTCCTTTGATGTGCCCAAGAGCCTCCACACCTCACAGCCAGCCCCGCTAGACCTATCCACTGCCCTTCCGGAGGTGGTCACAGAGCCTCCTCCTGATTGTCCAGCCTCAACCGGCCTTGCTCTTCAGCTCTTCATGGAGCTGGTCCCCAGCATTGGGACTGTGCCCCCGTCTGGGCAGCCATATTTCTAGGCAATTACCCACTTGTCACCCAACTCCCTACCTCTTGTCACAGCTGCCGGTGGGGCTATCCCCCTGCTCCAGGCACAGGCTGCCCCTTCCTCCAGCTCCCTAAAACTCAGGCTGATCTATGAACCCCGTGTGGTGCCCACCCCCTCAAGGTCCCTGCTGGTGCTCACTGGGGCTCACCCACTGCTCATCTGTCTAGAGGGGGACAGGAAGCCTTGTCCCCAGGCGGGGCTGTCGGAGGGGGCTGAGGCACTACCCACATGAGCCCACAGAGGAGGGCAGTCCACTTTCTCCCACCCCTGTCAGGGGCAGGGCCTGGCTAGGGTATAAATAGGGCAGACTGCTGGGCTCTCCCCAAGCTTCCTCTCCCCAACCCCTCTCCTCAGCATTTCCTCTCTCTCTCAGCCTGGTGAGCCTGGTGAGTGGCATTAGCCTGACTGGCACCCAAGGGGTGTGGGTGGCCAAGGCTGGGGCAGGAGAAGGGGTGGCTGGTGGGGGCCAGATGTGGTGAGTGGCTCACCCTGATGTGAGCATGTGTATGGAAGCCCTGGGCGGTGCGAGTGTATGCATGAATGCATGCAGGGGAGGGAGCGGACAGGAGAGTGAGCACGAGGCTGAATTTGAGCTCTCAGCACTTCTGAGAAGCAGGGCTGGCATGTGCTGCCCTGTGTGTTGGTGTGCTGGGCCACTCGGGGACGCACACTGGCTTGCACAAGCTTGTGTGCACACTTGAGTGCAAGAAGCAAAGCAAAGAGAGAGGTGCCTGTGGGCTTCTGTGTGGTAGTGCCCCGTGCCTGGCAGCCCAGCCCAAGAGGCCTTGGCATCCCCGCCTTCCTCTTGTATTACTGCCTCTGTCCTCTTCCCTGCCCCTCCCTATATCAGGCGCTAGGCCACTGGTTTTTTCCGCTCTGGGCTCCTTGGGCAGGCTGCCAGCAGCCGCGCCCAGACCCAGATGGAGAAGAATGGGCGGGTGGGGCAGCTGCAGCTGAGCTGAGGGTACTTGGGCTGAGCCAGCAGCAGAAAAAGTGCCCAGTGCTGAGGGAGACCTGAGCCACAGAGCCTGTCCCCAGCCTACCCCAGAAGCAAACATGCATTTCTCACTGTGCACGCAGCTGAGCCCATGTTGTGTCCCCCAAGGGTGGGAGCAGAATTTCACCAAACAGTCCTTGAGGGGAGGTATTGTAGTGGGGCATTTGAGTGCACCCACCACTCAGGGGTAGGTAAAGGCTGTCTCTGTGCCCCAGATCCTGACTGCTGCCATGTCGTATCCCTTGGAGAAGGCCCTGGACGCGATGGTGTTCACCTTCCACAAGTACTCGGGCAAAGAGGGTGACAAGTACAAGCTCAACAAGTTGGAGCTAAAGGAGCTGCTAACTCGGGAGCTGCCCAGCTTCCTGGGGGTGAGGGGTGCTGCCTGGGGTGTGCCATGCGGGCATGTCCCAGAGGGGAGGGCCAGGCCCTGGGGGCAGCAGTCTGAGCAGAGCAACCATTGCTGGGGTGGGGACAGGGCAGAGCACTTGCTCTGGCTGCCTGGGGTGGAAAAACAGTGACCAGCACCACTTATGTACTGCCCTCAGCAGAAAAAGGGCTGAGGATGGGCAGGTAGGCTAGTTCAGACACTGCCAAGTGCTTTGCTCAGGGCACTAAGCAACTTCCCAGGGTGGTGCATGAAACTATGATCTGCGCCAGGACAGTCCGACTCTGGCCATAACTATGACAATGGGTGATGTCTGAATAGAGGCTTGTGGATGTGCAAACGCAGATAAGGAGATACTCACACCCCCACAGACTTTCTTCCTGTTAAGATTTCTATATTGTGGGCGGCGCCTGTACCTCAGTGGGTAGGGAGGCGGCCTCATCTACCGAGGGTGGCAGGTTCGAACCCAGCCCCGGCTAAACTGCAACAAAAATAGCTGGGCATCGGCTCGGCGCCTGTAGCTCAACGAACGGGCTAAGGCGCCAGCTACGTACACCTGAGCTGGCGGGTTCGAATCCAGCCCAGGCCCACCAAACAACAATGACAAAAAAAAATGGCCGGGCGTTGTGGGGGGCGCCTGTAGTCCCAGCTACTTGGGAGGCAGAGACAAGAGACTCACTTGAGTCTGGGAATTAGAGGTTGCTGTGAGCTGTGATGCTAGAGCACTCTATCCAGGGTGACAGCTTGAGGCTATGTCTCAAAAAAAAAAAAAATACATCTCACTGTTCTTAAAAAAAAAAAATTAAAAAAAAAATAGCTGGGCATTGTGGTGGGTGCTGGTTGTCCGAGCTACTCAGGAGGCTGAGGCAAGAGAATCACCTAAGTCCAGGAGTTGGAGGTTGGGCTGTGAGCTGTGACTCCCCAGAACTCTACTGAGGGCGATAAAATGAGACTTTGTTTCAAAAAAAAAAAAAAAGAGGCTTGGTACCTGTGGCTTAAGTGGCTAAGGCGCCAGCCACATACACCTGAGCTGGCGGGTTTGAATCCAGCCTGGGCCCGCCAAACAACAATGATAGCTGCAACCAAAAAATAGCGGGGCGTTGTGGTGGGTGCCTGTAGTCCCAGCTACTTGGGAGGCAGAGGCAGGAGAATCGTTTGAGCCCAGGAGTTAGAGGTTGCTGTCAGCTGTGATGTCACAGCACTTTACCCAGGGCAACAGCTTGAGGCTCTATCTCAAAAAAAAGAAAAAAAAGATTTCAACATTGCTTTCACAACCATTATCTAATCTATTAGAACAACACTAGGGGAAAATGTGGCCCCAGCATTTTTCAAGGCTCAGACACCTGGGCCTCTGCAGCAAAGGCCCTGAGCAGAAACCTGGCCTAGTCTCGGCTCTATCCAGGGCATCTGTTCTCTATCTGCAGTCTCTTCTCCTTCCAGAAAAGGACAGATGAAGCTGCGTTCCAGAAGCTGATGAGCAACTTGGACAGCAACAGGGACAACGAGGTGGACTTCCAGGAGTACTGCGTCTTCCTGTCCTGCATTGCCATGATGTGCAACGAGTTCTTCGAAGGTTTCCCAGATAAGGAACCCCGAAAGAAATGAAGGCTCCCCTCCAGCAGGGGTGTCTACCAGCTGGGGTCTGCTCCTGTAGTCACATGTGCCATGTTGAGCGAGCACAATAAAGATTCTTAGAAGCTCTGAGGCTGGTGGTCTGAGGCACTCTGGTCCTGGGTGGGGGCTGGGCGTGGTGGCGGTGAGGTGTGTGGGGCTGAAGCAGTTTATGGGAAAGCAGACTAGTGAAGGGTGGACAGGGATGTGGGGTGATCTGGGGGTAGTGTGTGCACCCACCAGACAGAGTTGACTGGTGGGACCAAAGGCAGGGAAGGGTCTCCTAGCTCACTCCTCCCCACCTCCTCACTGTAGCCTTGCCTCTGTCAGGACCTTGAATGGAGGTTGGGGAGGAATTAAAGGTCACATCTGCTTTTGCCTGGGATCTGGGTGTTCTGGGAGCATGTTGGAGGGATGGGGAGGAGGGCTGGCTAGCATGTATGGGGCTGGCCTGTTCTGCCACCCTTTTCCAGATCACTGGCTTCAAATCACAGAGGATTAACCCTCTCCTATCCTTGACTGCATCAGGGAGGGTGATCTGCAGGGGAACAGGCTGGTGGCAGCATGAGAATGTAGTCACACTCTGCCCTGTCTCTGTTGCCAAGGTCTAGACCACGCTGTACTCACTTGGGAATCCCTTCCCTCAGAAGGACCAGTGACTGCAGAGGGATGAGTGGGGGACAGTGGCTGGTGGGGGGAGTGAGCTGGGTAGTGGGTAGTGGCCATAGTGTTGGAGACAAAGTTCTAGACACATGATCTCAGGAAGGAAACTGAGGTGCTTCCCTGTAGGGGAGGTTAGAGATGAGGGGCACAGGGTGCGGTGGGGTTGGGGGGCTGAGGTTAAACTTCAAGGCCATGACTGATGTCACAGGACCTTTGAGGATGAAGTGTGGAGAGGGCAGGGCCAGATGCTTGAGGGCTCAGTGGTCCTGACCTCTCAAGCTTACCGTTAGCTTTGTTGGCACTGGCTTCCTCTCAGGTTTTGGAGGAGGGGGCAGGAACTGGATGTTCCTTCAGGGTCTGACTGCGGAGACTCTGTCCAGTTTTGTTTTAGGACCAAGTTGGCCTCCCTACCCCGTCACCTTCTCTGGCAGGCCCCCTCTATACTTTGGAAACTCCTGCTGCTTAGCGACCAGGGCCTGACCACTGCCCTGTGGGGGTGGGGGCATGGGAGGACACTGAGGGGTGGAGGGGTTGCGCAGTGGTGAGCCCAAGGGCCTGACTCTGTTCTGCCCTCACACTCAGCTGGCTGGTGATAGAACAACTCTTGAGTGTGTCCCGGGACACAGGCAACTCCCTGTCCCCACCCTATACCTGCACCCTAACCTGGACCCTGCCCAGTCCTCATCCTTCACCCCATCCCTGGACCTTCTCCCTCTCCGGGCCCTCTCCAGTCCCTGTTCAGTCTTTTATGCCAAGAGTGTCTCACAAGTTTTTCCCCTCAGGGCCCGTGAAGCTCAAAAGCCCCTTCAAAGCTTTCAGTTCCAGGCAAGCTGATGACTTTGACCATGCCTTCGGCAGGGAATATCTTTTCCCGTTGATTCTCATCTGAGATGTATCTTCTCTTCTCTTACAGTGGGTGACAGGATTGGTGGGAGGGTCCCCATGTGGTGGGTGGCCTAGACTTGAGGAGATGCCCTGGGCTGGGGCCACACTTCCCAGGTTTCTCTTGAGGACAGCCTGATACCCCCTCATGCGTATTGTTCATCAGATTCAGACAGTGAGGTTTTTTTTCTTTTTTTTTTGTAGAGACAGAGTCTCACTTTATCGCCCTCGGTAGAGTGCCCTGGTGTCACACAGCTCACAGCAACCTCCAACTCCTGGGCTTAGGCGATTCCCTTGCCTCAGCCTCCTGAGTAGCTGAGACTACAGGTGCCCACCACAACGCCTGTCTATTTTTCTGGTTTTTTGTTTGTTTGTTTGTTTTTGTTTTTGCAGTTCGGCCGAGGCCGGGTTTGAACCCACTGTCTTCGGTATATGGGGCCGGTGCCCTACTCAATGAGCCACAGGCACTGCCCAGACGGTGAGTTTTGATTTCTGGTTGGAAGATGGGGCTTCTGGGACTGAGGACATGTGCCATGGTGAGCTCAGTGCATCCCCAGCCTTGTATGTAAACAAGGACTTCAAAGTAGGCAGGGGCAGGGGGGTTTCTCCCCAGCTCTACCCCAGGAGGCTCTTCCTTGGGCCTCTCATGTCCCTGACCCTTTCTCATTGGTCCTGCCTGTCTCCGGGTTTCCTGGGGACTGGGAGGGAGGGAATAAAGGCTGAGAGCAGAGGGAGGGAAGCTGTGTCTGTTGCCTGGATTCTCTGCTCTTGCTTCTGCTGTGGTGAGTCCTTCTTTCTTAGCTCCTATTCACCTACCTGGTGGGCCACCTTGGGTGATGAGGGTGACAAGTGGTGGTGACCTCCACCAAGGAAGGAAGGAAGGCTTGACCCCCCTCCCCACCTCCCCAGCAGGCATGTGCTCAGTGGGGAGAGGATAGAGTATTTGGAATTGTGGCTATCTGAGTTTTTTCTTGAGAAATGGCTCTTGGGTGGAGGTAGGGGTCAGCCGGATGCCCCTGCAGATGCCTTGAGGCCACTGACTTCCACTATGGGGCTGGCTGAGTTCCTTTGAGGTGGGTTTTTAGGTGGTGGGAGGTGAATGACAGATCCAGTTTAAGAATCACAGGGATGGCTCTGGGTAGATGGGAGGACTCTTGGCAGGATTTACCTGCAGCCCGTGGGTGTGGCCTCCTTCCTCCCTAAGGAGGAAGTGGTTTCCAAGTCTGAGTCACTGAGCTCCAACTGCCTTTTCCCTTGGGTGGAGGTAGCTGTGCTGAAGGAATGGAGGACCTCCATCAAGCTCAACCCCTGGGCCCAGGTGTAAAAATGGTCCTGGAGGTTCCAGTAGGTCCTGTTCCCCCTCCCAGGCAGTCTGTATGTTCTTCCAGCTGCAGGCCCATCACTTCTGTGCTGCTTCCTGCTAAGACCCTACTGCCCAGTTCTAATCCTAGCCTCCTCTGGCCCCTGGACTCTGTCTTTGCTCTGTCCCCCACTTTAATAATGGGATGCTACTTTATATCAGGTGATTCAGGCACTGGGGCAAAGGGAGATGACTAAGGTGGGAACTGCCTCTGGACTAGAAAACTAGTGCCACACTGGAAGGGGCAGAGAGAAAATCCTGAACCTTTTTCTGCTTTATCACCTGCCAGTTCTTTTGTCATGCTCTGCCCAGGTCCTTGTTAACATCTTCTAGGCAGGAAAGTCTGCAGTCCCCTGGGGGAGGGAGGCCGTTTTCCTGTCCTGACTGCTCCCGAGTTGCCTCTGGTCTCATCGCCCTCCCCTCCCGCCCCTTCTGTGTCTACATGGGCCATATGTTTGGTGGGCTTCCATCTCAGCATGGGTTCCAGTCTCTGGTCCTTTGAGGGAGGGGCCTTGGGATTGGGCTGGTGGTAGGGGGGACAGAAGGTCTAGCTTCCTAAACAGAGCGATCTTCCCCCTGTCCCCCTGCAGAGCTGCACACTGTGATGGAGACTCCTCTCGAGAAGGCCCTGACCACTATGGTCATCACTTTCCACAAGTATTCAGGGAGAGAGGGCAGCAAGCTGACCCTGAGTAGGAAGGAGCTTAAGGAGCTAATCACCAAGGAGCTGTGTCTTGGGGAGGTAGGTGGCAGTTCCTCCTTCTCCCCTCAAAGTCTAAGTGTTTCTTGTGGGGGGGTCACACTTGCTTTTGGGGTACTCTGGCCTAAGCCGGGGCAGGATGGCCCAAGGGTGTGGACTGAGATAGAAGGAAGGAGCTGGACATCTTAGACCAATAGAACTCTAGAACTCTGTGCTAGGGGATGAGGTAGGGTCTCACCAGGAAAGAGGAAGGGCTGAGTCTGGAGGGGGACTGTAGCTCATCTGAGGGCTCAGAAAGATGTGGGGCCAGACTCTTAGCAGTGGGTGGCGAAGGAGTCCAGGGTGTCCAGGTAGAGCTGCACACAACTCAGGGATATGGAACTCAACTAGCCCCTAAAATCGAGACAGAGTAGGCCATATAATCACTAGGCTGTTTTAATGAGGTGTTGGTATACAATCTAGGTATTATTTTTTGGGTGGGGGAGGGTGTTGAGAAGCAGAACACCTTCCTACTGTAACTTATTTAGATTCAGGAGTCAGGTTGCTGAGCCCCTACCTGGTGCCAAGCCCTTCACTAAGTGTGGACTGGGGCCAGGCTCTGGGAGGCCAGATCCTCAGAGTCCTGACTCAGCGGGGGTCACCCCTAGGCTGCAGGTGTGTGTGTGTGCACCCTGCAGTGGGGGCAAGGCTGGCAGGGTTCCCAAGCTGTCCCTCAGGTGGGCTTTTGCAGAAAATGAAGGAGAGCAGCATTGATGACCTGTTGAAGACCCTGGACAGAAACAGTGACCAGGAGATCGACTTCAAGGAGTACTCAGTGTTCCTGACCACGCTGTGCATGGCCTACAATGACTTCTTCCTGGGGGACAACAAATGACTGGGGGTCCCCGTGGCCCTCATCACCAGCCTCTTGCCCCTGACCTGTGCAGGGCCTCTTCCAGGTCCTCTTTGGCCTCTGCCCCTCTCTCCCTCCAAGATGGACCCTTCCAACAGAGGAAATAAAGATTTTTCCATTCCTGGTGTTGGGAGGTTGGTTTTGAAGATGCTGGGGTGGGTTGAGATGGCCTCCAGGTTTTAGTGTCCTGGACCCCTAGCCCTACCCCACTTCCTGTCCTTCAGCATAGATGTCTGTCACTGAGGTAGTTCTGGCTTAGTTTCTCCCTCCTGGAAAATGGGGACACTCACCAGGCTTCTGCTGCCTCCCAGGACCTCTGCCAGATGTGAAGAAAGCTAAGGGGGAAGTGCTCTGGGAGTGAGGATCCTGGGAGGGATTGGGGTGTGGTGGTTCCTGAGGGCAGTGATGCCTCCTAGCCCATAGGAGAGGCTTAACCCGCAGGAGGCCACCCTGGCAGCAGCAGTAAGAAGGGGGAGTCTGCCTCCATGCCATGTTCTCTCTCCTCCATTTCCCTCCTGTAGGACCCGCCCCATCCTCTCAGTATTAGGGCCAATACTGTCTTCTCTTCCCACCACCCTCTATCAAAATCTCTTCCCCAGGGGTGGATTTTAAACTATCACCCAAGGGTAACAGGGCCTGGCCTGGGCGGTGAGGACATTACTGGGCAGGGTGCAGGAAAGGTAGAATTCCAGGCCCCCCACTTCCGTGAGGGTCTCACCCTCCCCCACGTTGACGCTGGCCTCGAGAGCAGCTGATGCACCAGCACACACACCGCAGAGGGGGAGGCAGAAGTGACTGCCGGCCCCTGCCTCCCCCCCAGGCCGTGTCGCACGTCAGGAAGAGCGACCTGGGTTACGGAGATTGGGGGCTTGCAGTGGGCTCCACTAGGTTGCCCCTTCCTGTGCTAACCCAGAGCGACCCTGGGGTGGGACGGAGAGGAATGTCCAAAAGACACCGGGGTGTGTGCAGCGTAAGCTGTGGGGGCGGGGCGAGGCGGGGCAGGAGGGGGGAGGGGTGCGGCGCGGGCTGTGGGGGTGGGGGGCTGGGCTCCTGCCTCCGATTCAGCTGCCGCTATAAGGCTGGCAGGACTGCGACGCAGCCCGTCCCTTGACTACTGTCATCGCGCTTCACCTCTTCCCTTTTGGTGAGTTCTCGTTAGGGTGCTCCTCAGGCTGGGAGTCGAGCCACCCGCTGACCCAGCCCGGCGGCGGTGGGCTCCGTGGGCAGTAGTAGGCTTTGGCATCCAGACAGCTCCCGGGGCTGGAGGGAGAGTCAGGAGCTGCGGGCTGTGACAGGCAGGCCCCAGCCTAAGGCACCCTCAGGGGAGGCTCCCTTGAGCCCTTTCGGGGTGCGGGAGGTGTGCTTTGGGTGTGTCATTGCTAGTGTGTCTGGCCCTGTGAGGCTGTGTGTGGGTGGCCTCTGTCTTTCCTAGGTCAGTCACACTCCCTAACTTCTCTGGAACCCTGGGAGGACAATTTTCAGCTGTGCCCAAAGCTGCTCCCCCTTAAACCACTTCTCCCTTGGCCCTACTGCATCTCTCCCTCCCCTCCAGCCCTGGGCTGTCTCCTGAGAACGTTGTCTGAGGCTGGAGACTGTGGTTTGGGCAGGGAAGTCAAAAGGAATGGGAGGTGGTTGTCACAGGGCTTCTGGGATGTGGGGGTGAGTGAAATATCACTGCTGCTGCCCAGGGCACTGACCAGCTCCTGTGCCTCCGGTCCAGCTCTCAGCCATGGCGAGCCCCCTGGATCAGGCCATTGGCCTCCTTGTGGGCATCTTCCACAAGTACTCCAAGAGAGAGGGTAACAAAGACACCCTGAGCAAGAAGGAGCTAAAGGAGCTGATCCAGAATGAGCTCACCGTTGGCCCGGTGAGTGGCCTGCTCCCTAGGTCCCTTTTCCTACCTCAAGCAGAACAGGAGAGGGGTTTGCCAGTTGACTCTGACACCCACTTATTCACTCTGAGGCATGGGGCACACAGTGGATGAAGCTAGTAGACCTGCTCCCTCCTGGAGTGGGGTGTTCTCTGCCTGAGGTCCACTTCCCCTGAGTGAGGGATAGGAGCTGAAGAGACGCAAAGCCCAGGTGGTCACGGATCTTTCGTGGCAAGTGAGAGGGCCACCTGGGTCCAGGAAGGGAGGGTCCAGGCTCTCATCACCACTGAGTCTGGATTTCCCCTTCTAACATCAGATGCTGCAGGACGCTGAGATCGCACGCCTGATGGAAGACCTGGACCGGAATGGAGACCAGGAGGTGAACTTCCAGGAGTATGTCTCCTTCCTGGGGGCCTTGACTCTGATCTACAATGAAGCCCTCAGGGGCTGAAAATAAATCGGGAAGGTGGAAACACCTTCTAGGGGCCTGCATCAAATCCAGGGATGGGCAATTGTACAATAAATATTTTTTGGTCAAATTGACCCTGTGTCCTGGCTTTCCAGGGCTTTCTGAGCCTTGGCCGGTGCTGCACCAGCCATCAGATGTGCTCACAGCTCACCTCTGAGGTGCCTCACAGGCCACTGGACCCACCTGGCCACTGTTAGCTCCTCTGGCGCCTTTTGTGTGGATTAGAAATGACGGCCCCCTTGGCAGAATCACCATAAGGGGGGGCTTATGTGGTCTCCAGGAGAGGATCCTGGGAGCCTGGAGATGGGACAATGCCTACACTAAGCTGTGATGGAGTTTGGGGTCCCTAGAAGTTGGACAGAGACAGTTCTGGAAGATGTGCTTTGCTCTGGGTGTGGTGAGGGGGCCCTGGGATGGGGCCAGTCCACTTTCTCACCACAGTGAAGGGGGCAGAGAAGGGTCACCCAAGATGCTAGAGGTTTGGCCCAGGGGAATTTCCTCAGACCAAGGAGGATAGTGTATGACATGGCTGCCCATGCTCCAGCTGCAGGTGAGGGAGGCTGTCCATGTATTCAGGGACGGTGTCCTTTTTGGGGGAAGGTGATGGCCTGAGGAGCTGGCAGCTGAATGAACACAGGAACCTTGGGGTGCTTATGAATGGGCAGGGTGGGGGTCCCTGGAGCTGGGCCACAAAGTTTCAAGGCTTTCAGTCAATATTGACCCAGGCTGTCTCTGCAGTTTCAGTAGAATGAATCACCCAATTATTCGCAGCCTGGCCCTCAGCTTCCATAGTGATGACTAAACTGCATTACTGCCCCAGTGTTTTCAGGCAGGGGGTTGGGGGAAAAGGGGTAAACTGTTTCAGGGTGATGGCCTTTAGGTCTAGTGCAAGCTGTGAAAATTCCTCTCTAGGTCCTGGGGAAAAGATCTCAGCCTCAGATGGAGACACTTTTCCTCCCCTCTTCCCACTTCTAGGGCGGGGGCGGGAAGCTTTGTGGAATGAAGTTGTCTTCTGTCGCTATCAGGGGGGACTGCTGAACGGCCGGGAGCCCTTCGTTCACTAGCTGCCTCCCCTTCTCTGGAGGGAGAAGTCACGCAGTTGGCAGCAGGCACTAGATCGGGGCCAGTCTTCCCGTCTGCATAGCCCTGTCTAAGCCTTGGCTCAGTTCAGTTCGCTCTGGAAAAGTACCCTGACCCCGCCCTTCTTCACCGCTGCCCGGCGGCCAACAGCTTAGGGACGCAACGAGCGCCCCTGCGTGGGCAGAGAGGGGCACTGCGGGGACAGGAGGGCTAGGTCTGTGGCTGAGGTGAGGGCGGGGGCTGGAGGCGGGGGCCCTCCTAGCGAAGAGAAAGGCGGGACTAGGGAGCCCACGGAAAGTCAGGGTAGGGGAATCTTTTAACTTCCGGCAATCAACTCCCAAATAAAGCCGCTCAGCTTCATCTGTGGCACTCCAGGACCGGTAGAACCTGAACTTTGGCCTCCCCGCCCCGCCCACCCTTGCTCCAGGGGCTTGAAGACCTTTCCACAAATCTGTGCTGTTTTAGGAGAGGGAGGGAAGTTGTTCCTGCGCGCCTTGTAGACCCTCTGTTGCGGGGAGGGGCTGTTCTGGCAAGGCCATCAGCCGTACTTCTGGGGCGCTCTAGCGGGCGAGCAGGATAGGGTGGAGGACCTGCCGAATAAGCATGCCGCGGGGGAAGTGAGCATCAGGAGCATGGATTTAAAGAATATCAAATCTTTGCTTGTTTGGTGTTTGGGGGTACACTTTTTAAGGTGTTTTTTTTTTTTTTTAAACAGGAGATGGGGGAGGGATAAGCAGCATTTACATTGGAATCTGGTGGGTGCCGCAGTCAAAGGATGGAATTGGGTGGAGAGGTGCACGGACTGATTATTTTTGTTCCAACAACCAATTTAAAGTTAGCAATGACGTTTTTTCAGTTCATTTTTTTTTTTTTTGAGACAGAGCCTCAAGCTATCACCCTGGATAGAGTGATGTGACATCACAGCTCACAGCAACCTCCAATTCCTGGGCTCAAGCGAGTCTCCTGCCTCCGCCTCCCAAGTAGCTGGGACTACAGGCGCCCGCCACAACGCCCGGCCATTTTTTGGTTGCAGCATTGTTGTTTGGCGGGCCCAGGACGGATTCGAACCCACCATGGCTGGTGCTTTAGCCTGTTGAGACACAGGCGCCGAGCCAGAAGTATTTCGTTATATCCTAAATCCATCAAGAATCTGCGGTTAGTCCAATTTAGGGTGGTATCTTACCCCCGCAGAGTTATCTCCCAGCTATTTTAGGCAACCCAGTAAAAGTCTGTATTTTTTTTTTTTTTGAGACAGAGTCTCAGTTTGTCACCCTCAGTAGAGTGCTGTGGCATATTAGCTCACAGCAACTCAAACTCTTGGGTTCAAGTTATCCTCCTGCCTCAGCCCTCCAAGTAGCTGGGACTATAGGCACTTGCCACAATGCCTATTTTTTTTTTTTTTTTTTTTTTAGAGATGGGGTCTTGCTCTTGCTCACGTTGGTCTTGAGCTCATGAGCTCAGACAATCTATCTGCCTCAGCCTCCCAAGTGCTGGGATTACAGGCATGAGCCACCACGCCCAGCTCCAAAAGACAGTATTTTAGAAAAATACACCCAATAACATGCAAGCTGGGCACAGAATCCAGAATTGATCTTAGGTTACTCTGAGTGTCTGCTAACACTATAATAAATTATTTGGGAGCAGAGAAGACAAATATAGGCAGGTTCTGTGTTCCCCTGATGCCTCTCCTTTTTTCTTGTCCTTATATAAATATGACCCCCCACGAGATATGAAATAGACACTCATTCAGTATCATGTCACGTCCCTCAGAGAGCCAGAGAACGTCAGCAGCAAGTTTTATTACATGGTCAGAAAGGAGCAAAGTGATCAAACTAAACGAGGTTTAAGTCAAATGACAAAGTTAAAGAAACTTATAGTATCATAAACTTTATTTTATTTATTTATTTTTTTGAGACAGAGCCTCAAGCTGTCACCCTGAATAGAGTGCTATGGCATCACAGCTCACAGCAACCTCCAATTCCTGGGCTCAAGCGAGTCTCCTGCCTCTGCCTCCCAAGTAGCTGGGACTACAGGTGCCCACTACA
>CAUYON010195184.1:0-10698 GCA_963573935.1 Arctocebus calabarensis | reverse complement strand
GGTACATGTATGCATTGGAATATTATGCAGCCTTAAAGAAACATGGAGACTTTACCTCTTTCATGTTTACATGGATGGAGCTGGAACATATTCTTAGCAAAGTATCTCAAGAATGGAAGAAAAAGTATCCAATGTACTCAGCCCTACTATGAAGCTAATTTATAAGCTTTCACATGAAGGCTATAACCCAATTATAGCACAAGAATATGGGGAAAGGGGCAAGGGAAGGGAGGGGACAGAGGAGGATGGGTGAAGGGAGAGTAATTGGTGGGGCCACAACTACGGTGCATCTTAGAAGAGTACAGGTGAAACTTAGTAAATGCAGAATACAAATGTCTTCATACAATAACTAAGAAAATGCCATGAAGGCTATATTAAATAGTTTGATGAAAATATTTCAGATTATATACGAAACCAACACATTGTACCCCTGATTGCACTAATGTACACAGCTATGATTTAATAAGAAAACAAACAAAAACAAAAACCACAATGGGGATTTAGTGATATTATTTATATAAAACATAAAAACAAGTCAAGATTTTGAACTGACTGAATAGACAGTGTTTCTAATCTCTGATGTTTACTATGCAATATAGGATTTGTAAAATAAAAGGAAGTTTCCTGATAAAGTGCAATCTCTGCTCTGAAATGTCAAATAATGAAGAGATAAATAATGCCTTACACACTCAAATTTTTCTACTTTGCTGATAAACATTTTACATGCATATACATGTATGTATATGTACAAATGTACATATGTATAAATACATATATTTATACATACATATATATATATGTGTGTGTGTGTGTGTATATATCTTTGCTGGGCAGAAGAATAAAAGCGATTTAAAACTTAGCCAGGTAAAGTGACTCACACCTGTAATCTTAGTACTGTGAGAGGCTGAAGCAGGATTGTTTGAGCTCAGGAGTTTGAGACTTGTCTGAGCAAGAGTGAGACCAGACCCTGAGACTGAGCAAGAGTGAGACCCTGAGACCCTAACTTAGTAAAAAAATGAAAAACCCAGTTGGGTGCCATGCTGAGCACCTGTAATTCCAGTGGCTTTGGGAGGCTGAGGCAGCAGGATGCCCATAGTCCGAGTCTGAGGTTGCAGTGAGTTATGAAACCACTGCACTCTGCTCAGGTCATAGGGTGGGACTCTGTCTCAATAACAACAAAAAAAAGTTTTAATAAGGCAACTGCAATTTAAAACTTTAATAAATATTGTCAAATTGCTCTCCAAGATGATAGCGTATAAAAGAACTATATTTTCCCATGTTCTCGCTAACACCTCATATGTCTATCTCAGATTTTAAAAATTTTGCCAAATAGACAAAGTTTTAATTGGTATTTCAATGATTAGTGAAGTTGAGCACATTATTTCTGTAATTTATTGATTATTTTAATTTCTACTATAGAGCTGTTGTTCATATCCTTTGTCTGTTTTTCTAAGTCTCTTTTTTAATTAATTTGTAAGGGTTCTTCATTTTTGGCAATTTATCTTTAGTATGTCATACATGATTCAACTATTTTTTTTAGTTTGCCACTTTTATCTTTTAATTCTGCCAATGGTGCTTTGACATCAGGAATGTTTGTTTTTTTATGAAAGTGCATTCTAATTTTGATTTTTAGAAAAGTATTGGTTTTTATTTTTTATTTTTTGGAGACAAGAGTCTCACTATGTCACACTCAGTAGAGTGCCATGGCGTCATAGCTCACAGCAACCTCAAATTCTTGGGCTTAAGTGATTCTCTTGCCTCAGCCTCCCAAGTAGCTGGGGCTACAGGTACCTGCCACAATACTCCCCTGCTTCACTAAGAGGAGGTAGAGGCAAGTATTATTGTTGTTGGGCAGGCCTGGGCAGGGTTCGAACCCACCAGCCCCAGTATATGTGGCTGGTGCCCTAGCCACTGAGCTACAGGCGCTGAGCCAGTATCAGATATTTAAAAGCTTTTTTTTTTTTGAGACAAAGAGTCTCACTATGTTGCCCTTGGTAGAGTGCTGTGGCATCACAGCTCACAGCAACCTACAAGTCTTGGGCTTAAGCAATTCTCTTGCCTCAGCCTCCCAAGTAGCTGGGACTACAGGCGCTCACCACAGTGCCCTGCTATTTTTTGGTTGCAGTTGTCATTGTTGTTTGGTAGGCCTGGGCTGATTCAAACCCACAAGCTCTAGTGCATGTGGCTGGTGTTCTATCCACTGAGCTACAGATACCGAGCCTTTAAAAGCTATTTTACCAACTCTAAGAAAACTAAATAGTATTAACCAGTTTCACATAAAACCTGATGGTTTATAAAAGTGAGAATATGTGACCACAGAAGATTTAATGACAAAATATTCTAAATTTAGCTCCCAATAGGTTTCAGAAATAATAATCTATGGGCAATTGCAGCACTGTCAATTGCACAAAATCTCATGTTGACTGCCTCACTCACCAACAGATTTGTCTGCCATGCCCACATCTCTAGATGTCCAGCGACAAAATCCACAGGCCAGGTAATAGGCTTTCTTCATGGTAGTCTTGGCTGGGTCATCTGGAAGCTGTGTAGAGATACTTGTTGCCCGGGTAGAGAGGGTGTGCATACAGCCGGGACAGTCAAAGCAGTTGGCACATCTGTTACATGACAAACACAAACACTCATTCATTTGGAGAATATTTATCAAGCACCTTCCATGTGCCAGACATTTTTCTAGGTACTAAGAATTCAAGAGAGTACACATACAAGGAGCATCTCTCAAGAAAAAAAGAAATAAAGCTCTTGAAGAATTACAACCTGACCCAATACTATTCCTCAGACAGAATATCTGTTAATAGAGGGTGTTTACTATTCTGGACACATTTTAAGCTTATACAGATCACAAAGATTTCTGAGGAAAAGAAAAATGTTGTAGCTTATGCCTCTAGAGAGGACAAACCAATTATGCAATAGAAAACTGAGTTAATGATACAAGAAGCAGTGAAGTTAAATTTGGAAAATAACTGCTTGATTGCTGTGCCAGAGAGCTGAAACAGATACCAAACAATGCTACCAAACAACACTACCAAACTGGAATGGTTCAGAAGTGGTACACTTTCAGGGCTTTTAATTCTCTCATTCGATGCTATTCTTCCTAGTGCTCAGCCAATGTTTCCCCATTAGGAGTCTCTTTGTCCTGTTGCTTTTAACTTCCAGAAATGATCAAATGTCTTATGGTCCTGCACCTGCCTTGAAGTTCTGTTGTATAACTTCCATTACCTGTGATATTTTGCCATTTGGCTATTATCCTTAAATGAAGATAGTAGGAGTACCCATCTCCCAACAATACTTTTGAGGATTAAATGATAAAAATTAATTTGTGGAAAGCATACAAAACAATATATGGTTATCAAGAGCTATTTCTCAGGGCAGGAAAGACAAGTTAACAGTGGTTCACATCCATCAAGGTATAGCGGCATGACTGGTAGCAAAAGGACTTTTTCACCAAGCTAAAAACTAAACAGCATCTAGCAGCAATAAGCAAACCTAGCAGCCAAATTTTGGTTCTAATACCATTCTCCAGTAAAAGGAACCAAGGACGGCTCTTTGGAGAAATGAGTAATTCTAAGACTGAGGGAGAAAATATACAAGATGAGTTCAGAGTATCTTGTTATATTGGTAAATAAGAAAAGGATCAAACTAAGGAAGAGAAACCCCCTCCCCACAATGATGGAGATATGACAAAGGGAAACAGAAGCCGATTTAAAGAGCTCCCACTGGCCAAAGCTAGAACAATTTGAACAAAACCGAAAAGTAGTATGGGATTATGACCCAAAGTATAAATTAATCCATGATCCCATAGTCCTATATAAATAAACAATTAAATAAAAAAATAAATAAATGAACAAAAGGAGGCAGTGACAGATCTTCCATGTAAAAGAATTCCCATAATTCATGTGGAGAGTCCTCAAGCAGTGGGGAGCATACCTCCCCATTCTTTAAGTGAAGGCTATGACAGTGGTTCTCCTTCCAAAGAGTATAGTGCAAAGAAGGAGAGACCAAAAAAAAAAAAAAAAAGCAGTAATTTTATAGTACAGGAATATAACAAATACCTCAATCTAGGTAATCAATAAGTCACATTAATAATATTATTTACCCTTGATATGACAAAAGATGGCACTTCACCTCTGTGGTTCTCCTCTCCCAAACACATTCCCCTGGTCTGACGAGAAAAACATCACACAACTCCCAACTGAGGGACAATCTAAAAATATCTTATTAGTACTCCTCAAAACTTTGAAGGCCATCAAAACAAAGGAAATTTTAAGAGACTGTCGTACTCAAGAGGAGCCTAAGGAGACATGACTACTAAATATAACGTAGTATAATGAATAGAATTCCCAAACAGAAAAAAGGATATTAAGGAAAAAGTAAGGAAGTCTGAATGAAATGTAGAGTTTAGGGCACTGGGGAGGCCACCAGCTTCCTCTGGACCTCAAAATAAATAAAATAAAACAAAACTGTTCTATTTGTTTGGCAATGGTGATGCTAATAAACAAAACAAGAGGGTTAATTTTATGTTTTTTAACCAGCTATTTAAAAAATAACTAAGAACGGCTGGGCACAGAGGCTCACTACTGTAATCCTAGGATTCTGGGAGGCAGAGGCAGGTAGTTCGAGATCAGGCTGAGCAAGAGCAAGACCCTGTCTCCAAAAGGTTAGCTGGGCATTGTGGCAAGCACTTGTAGTGCCAGCTACTCAGGAGGCTGAGGCAAGAGGATCTCTTGAGCCCAAGATTTTGAAGGTGCTGTGAGCTATGACACTATAGCACTCTACCCAGCGCGACAAAGTGAGACTCTGTCTCTAAAAAAAAATAAATAAATAAAAAATAAGAAGCAGCAGCAGCTAAAGAAAACAGAAAAAAATAATCCCAGTCTTACCTATTTTTTTTAAGTTTGGCTTCAGCTGATGGCATATTTTCTAAGCAACTGGGACAATAATGAGAGTCCACCTAGGAAAAAAACAAGAAATAAAAAAAATCAGAAGAGAAATCCAGTTTAGCTGTGTATATGACTTATTAAATAATGAATTTTGAAATGTGTTATACTGCAGCAGAAGGTGAGAAACCACTGGTCTGGCCACGAACTGGGAGTGTTTCCAGGTTAGGGTTTATTCTTCAGTCATCTGTTTTTTTCTAGAAGATTTTCTAAAACCCTATTTTTCCTTTCCGATCTTTCCTATTAAATTTCATCAGGGTTTTATGTGTTAAATGTGTTAAAGGTTATCTATGTCATAATTTAAAGTTTCCAATTGAGGAATTCTAATGAATAGATTAATAAAATAAAATTTATAAAGCTGTGCTCAAATATCTAGTTTAGCTTTATTTGGCTGTAGTAACTTGGACCACACCTTAATTGTTAAGGAAGATTAAAAAGCTTTCTCATTGACAAGGTAACACACATTCACTAAAGCACAAATTAATATTTACATACTCAGCTATACCCTACCAATCAGATTTTTTTTTTCTTGAGACAGTGTCTCATGCTGTCACCCTGGGTACAGTGCCCTTGTGTCACAGCTCACAGCAACCTCAAACTCTTGGGTTCAAGCAATTCTCTTGCCTCAGTCTCCCAAGTAGCTGGGATTACAGATGCCCACCACAATGCCCAGCTGATTTTTCTGTTGTAGTTATCATTGTTGTTTTAGCTGGCCCAGGCTGGGTTCGAACCCGCCAGCCTGGGTGTTTGTGGCTGGCACCCTACCCACTGAGACATAGGCGCCACCCAAATAGAGATTTTTAAATGATAAGCTAACAGGACAGTCTTGTATTTAACTCAAAAAATACAGTCAAAACATTAACTTCAATGTATTTTTTTAAAGTCTGAATATCATATTTTCTTTAATGTAGGTATATCCTATTTGACAAGTATAGGACAACAGTCACCTGCAGATGGAAAGACACTCACTTGAACATATACTATAACAGAAACTGACTTCTTCATTGTCCACTATAAATAAACCAATTTGAAAAATTTATCACATTGCTGTTCAAGTAATTTTCAGGAAAATAAAATACAGTATTGCTGACTAATATTTTCACTGACTCATCATAAAAGAGAAAACACAATTCATTCCTTTTTGCCTCCTTTCCAAATTCGCTTGTCCCTTACTTAACACGCAGTTCCAGATCCAGGTTCTCCATTATAACTTTCTAATCTGTCCCAGCCCTCACTAGCCTCATCCTTCCCCAAATTTTAATGGCCTCTACATGAAAGGTACATATCAGATTATAAAAAAAGGCTGTCAAAGACCAAATGTCCCAACTGAAGAAATGATTATAGAGATCATGGAGACTGAGTACCCTATGTCCACTACAGAATATAATCCAGTAAGTTCTAGGGATGGTGCTGGAATAGAGAAGCATCTAAAACAGCGGTTCTCAACCTGTGGGTCACGACCCACAGGAACTGTATTAAAGGACTGTGGCATTAGGAAGATTGAGAACCACTGATATAAAAGAAAAAGGATCTACCAAGGAGATCACATAAATAAAGAGCTAACAGAGACTACAAGAAAACTCGGGGCCAAAATTTTAATATATATTTGACTTTTCTTCTTTATTTAATTGCTTCCTTTCACTATTTTTTAATGTCATGAAAATTATCTACAACAATTATTATTAATAATGTGTAAAATGGGTTATAGTACAAGATGTGCTTTTACATGCATTTTACCAGTTCAGGTATCTTTAGTAAAATTCTGAGTCAGGCTGTTTAGGTCCAATTCTGTTCCTCTGTTCCACCCCCAAATTATTGGCTGTGTAGCGTAAGGCAAACACTATTTCTTTAACTGTAAAACAATTTTTTTATTTTATATTATTATGATTTTTGAGACAGTTTCAGTTTATCGCCCTCAGTAAAATGCTTTGGCATCATAGCTCACAGCAACCTCAAACTCTTGGGCTGAAGCAATCCTCTTGTCTCAGCCTCCCAAGTAGCTAGGACTATATGTGCCTGCCACAATACCTGGCTATTTTTAGAGATGGGGTCTTGCTGTTGCTCAAGCTTGTCTTGAACTCCTGTCCTCAAGAGATCCTGCCTGAGCCTTCGAAAGTGCTAGGACAGCCAGCCTAAAAAAAGGTTTTTTGAAAGTATCCACTTCATTGATATGGAGAAATTATATAAAGCATGTAGCATATAGCAAGCACTGAAGAAACAGTAATTATATTACTATCAAATTTTTCTTAGACTGACTTATTGGACAGCAGAGTTTATGTCTTAATATGCCTTATAATGCCCAAAGCTTACTGAATGAGCAAGATGTGCCTACTATCGCAGAAGTTTCACGGTTTTGTTATTTGGGGACTTGCTAGTGGCCGGGTTCTTACTCTGACGCTCACTTGTGCCAGTGAAGGACAGCACCGTACCCAGACGCCACGAATACAAAACTGGAGCTTCTTAAGTGAGACTTTGTTTTAAGCGCTTTTCAATCAACTCACCACATCCTAACCTCTTCCCTACAGCAGGCCTTGGCCTGAGCCAGGAAACAGGGAAAGACAGTCTTGACGGGCACCCAGTTTGGGCCAAAGTAGGGGCAGAACTTCCAGAAAAGTAAAGGGTCGTGAATGAGAATGTCTGCGCCTCTTCTCCTCACTCGCCATCAATCTTGGAAAGAGGGTTTTTCGCCATTCAAGTGACCTGAACTAAATAAGCACTTCCAAACCATCCTTCCCAATCTACCCAAACCCTACAGAAAGCAGCTAGCATCCCTAAGTCAAGTTTATCCAATCGGAGGCCGCTCTAGAACCAGAAGATCCGCTCAGTCCCACCCAAGACCGCCTCTACCCTACAAGTGACAGATTACAAGCAAATGAAATCGCAGGCAAAACTGAAAGACAAAAGACAGAGCCAATCAGCAAGGGAGGACAATAACCCAAACCCGCCTCCAACCGGTGGAACTTCCGGGCCGGCCGCGGTGACTAGGATGAACGCCGCGCCTCCCCCCCATGGCACAACTCCGTTACCTCGTGAGACACACATTCCAGCGATCGCAGCTCGCTACAATAGCGGCAGAAGTAGAGCTGGGAGAGCGGGGCCCGAACCTTTTTTTCTCCCTGGACCAGGTAGAGAACCCTCTCCGACTGCAGCAAAGACGCCATCTTGGAGAGGGAGGAGCCAACGACACTCCCGTCGCGTCACGTGACCAGCGAGCCGGCGTCTTCCTCGCCTCCTTCCCTGCGTCTTTCTACGTAAACTTGGCGTCAGGTTTCCGGCCTGTGTGGCTTTGCACTGGCCGAAATTCAAAGTGCGCCTGCGCAGCTTCCATCCCAGGTTTCTTCTCCACCCTCGGCTTGTTTCCCAGAATTTTCCTGAGCATCTGCTGTCGAGACCCAGCTCGGTCCTTTAACTGGACTCATAGATCAAATCCAGACAGGCTCATTGCTTTCCTTTTCTTCGGTTCTTCCAGAAAGGGAGGCTGCTCTTTTGTTTTATTTAGAACGCCCCTCCCACCTTCCAAGAGGACATCGAGGAGCAGGTGGAAGGTTCCGAAGGAACCGAGTTTCACAGAAACTGGAAAGCTGAGAATTAGTCACACCAGCCCTTTCTTTTGAGGCTTGCCAATGACCTGTAGGAAACTTTCGCATACATTTTCTCATTTGGGACTTCTTAGTGAGCTCCTCCACGCAGAGGCTGTCCCAGTCGCTTCCAGGTTTTGAGTACATACTTTGCATTAGAACTAAGTCTATATTGTGGGTGTTCAATAAGTATAGATGAGTGAAGGAATGAAATCACTGAATAAACGATGTTGGTAGGTGTCTGCGTTTTTCTAATACCTCAACGAAGGCTTCTATATATATACAATGACCACCTAAAATTGCCTAGCAGAGACTGGGGCCCATGTTGGGTCTTACCAGGTCTTTGTATTTCTCATTGTACTAATGTATTATTATCTAGCTGACATTAGAATTGGTGCTTGAGAGGAAGGATAGCTGAATACTATTAAGCATTTATGGAACACTTATTAAGTGCAGGACACTGTGTCAAAAATTTGTCAAAAATGAATACGTTGTTTCATTTAATTCTCCCCTCAACCTTAAAAGGCATGTACTGTTTACATATCCTGCAGAGACAAGAGATTAGCCCAGAGTACCAGCAGACCTTTGTAAAACCACATTCCTATCCTCAGTTACCCTGGTAACTAACCAACCCCCAACCCTGTAAATCTAACCTTACAAAAATTCCACCTACCTACCTACCCCCACAACAACAACAACAAAAACAATACAAAAACTCCCTTCTTTTGTCATGTGGGTGTCAAGAATTTTTTTAGGTGTGAACCTTTTCTCGGTGGACTAGCCAATTAAAGACCCCATACCTAGTTTAAACTCAATGTGCTAACGTTTTCTCTTTAATTCCACTTGCCATGGGTACAGCACTACATTTATTTCTATTTTACAGAGCAGGAAACAGACCCAGGGAAGTGCAGGACTTGTCTAAGGTTTCACAGAGGTAGAACTCTGTCCTCCTGTCTGACTCCAGAGCTTGGTGTGTTACTTCTATGTATACTGCTTACAGTATATTGTCTAATACAATGTTTATAATACCTTATACATATGCAGCTTTCAGTGCTTTCATGTACATATATACTAATTATCTCACAACTTGTGTTGCACTTTGACAATTTAAGCCTGAAAGTCATTAAATTGCATTTACTCTGACCTTTTGTTCACCAAGCAACAACCTGGTCCTAATTTAGTTTCTAAAAGTGGCTTACTCTTTTAGAAGAAAATATATTGCTAGCCAACTGATTTGTAGTTATTTGTGTTAATCAATCATTTACTTTTTGGTTTATCAGCTGGTCTCTGCTAGTTTGAATCCCTTTTCCTGAGCTAATCTCCCCTGGTAAAATGAAGTCCAGACTTGAGCTGACTCCAGGTGAAAAAGACACTTTTCGGAGGACTGGGATATTTTAGTGTACAATTATCTCATCTCTGTTATTAGCCAGGTGCTGGGGAGAGAACCAGGGATAAATGAGACACTTTCTGCTCAGCTTGGCTCAGAATCTAAACACTGGGGCAATATTTCTCAAGCGTGGTCCTGGATCACCTAGCAAGCAAGAATTACCAGAGGGATTTACAAGTGTAGATTCTAGGCCCTTTCCAAGACCTAAATTGGTATTTTGGAGGGGGGGGGGAAATTCAGCTTACTAAATTTTTAGTAAGCTCCCAGTGAATCTTATGTTCTCTAAATTGGAGAAGTATTGCTTTTTTTTTGGAGACAAGAGCCTCAAGCGGTCATCCTGGGTAGAGTGCTGTAACATGAAAGCTCACAGCAACCTCCAACTCCTGGGCTTAAGCAATTCTGTTGCTTCAGCCCCCCAAGTATCAGGGACTACAGGTGCCCGGCTATTTTTTGGTTGCAGTTGTCTCTGTTTGGCAGGTCCGGGCTGGATTCGAACCCGCCAGCTCTGGTATATTTGGCTGGCGCCTTAGCCGCTTGAGCTACAGGCACCAAGCTGAAGTATTGCTTTTTGATAATCACTTATTTAATTTTCTGTCTTGGGACTGGGCATAGTGGACCTTATCTCTGCTGCCTTTTGTGTTAGATAATTGCACAACTTTGTATATCCCGATTATCCACTGAAAAGCTCAAACTTATGGCCCGCCCCCTACTACTCTTTGCACCAGAGCAGTAACACCTTATTGGCTGTTCTACCATCCCGACACCTCCCCTAACCGAG
>CAUYON010195182.1:0-10058 GCA_963573935.1 Arctocebus calabarensis | reverse complement strand
CTAGTAGCTGGGACTACAGGCGCCCGCCACAGCGCCCGGCTATTTTTTTGTTTTTGCAGTTCGGCCGAGGCCGGGCTTGAACCCGCCACCTTCGGTATATGGGGCCGGCGCCCTACTCGCTGAGCCACAGGAGCTGCCCTTTTTTTTTTTTCTTAAGACATTCTCACTTTGTCACCCTCAGTAGAGTGCCTCGGCATCATAGCTCACAGCAACCTTAAACTCTTGGGCTCAAGTGATCCTCTTGCCTCAGCCTCCCAAGTAGCTGGGACTATAGGTGCTCGCCACAATGCCTGGCTCTTTTTAGATATGAGGTCTCACTCTAGCTCAGACTGGTCTTAACCTGTGAGCTCAGGCAGTCCACCTGCCTTGGCCTTCCAGAATGCTAGAATTATAGGCATGAGCCACCACCCCCAGCCTCAAAAGATTTTTTTTTTTAACTTAACAATGTATAGTAGAACCTCTGTAAGGTGACCACTGAAGGGACTATAACAGACTGATCAATGTATGGAGGTTGTCAACATAAGGAACGAGGGCTCTGCTACTGATATGTACCTGTGGTGCTTGTCCGGTCTATGAAAATTAGGTCAACTTATAGAGGTTGTCAGCTATGGAGGGTCTGCTGTACCTTGGTGGGTCTTTCGTATCAGTGCCTAGAAAGTGACTTCATTCTCCCTCTGACTGCCCACTGTCCAGCATGGGGGTGTGCCTTAGAGCAGGCCTTGAGGACTCCCAGGGGACTCTGTAAGCAGCTGCTGTTGGGACCCCTCATTCCCATGTAGGGGACAGTTTGGTCAGCTCCAGGTGTAGCTTCCTGCCCCTCCATGTCCATTTCCTACTTGGTAGAGGGGAGGCCTGTAAGAATTGGGTGTGTGGGTGGGAGACAGGCCTTAGGCATTTAGGAGTCTTTCCGTACTCAAGTGGAAGTGTAACCAAAGCTGGTTGGGTGTTGGAGGGTCCAGTCTGATCTCCTCACTCCTACCCTTCTACTTAGCCAAAAAGACCTGGAGAACCTGAAAGCTGAGGTGGCAAGGCGGCACCAGCTCCAGGAGGCCAGCAAAAACAGGGATAAGGCCGAAGAGCCCATGGCCACAGAGCCTGAGCCAGCAGGGGCCCCAGAGGACATGGGCTGCCAGCCCCAGGCTGCCAAGGACACTTCTTCCCCAAGCTTGCAGGGATAGAAAGGGAGAGACTGATGGACAGTAACCGGCCCCGTCACCAGTGACCCAGACTCCAGGAGAAGGGGGGCGTGCCTGCAAATGGGAAGAGGAAGCAAGTCCCTCTTCCATGTTCCAACCCCACCCCTAGCCCCAGCATCCTCCTGGGACCCCAGCCTGGCCTTCCTGCCCCCCTAAAAGATGTTTTTGCACTGGTTCATTGAATATATGATGCAGAGGCCTAATTGAAGACCTGTGAATGGAGTGTATGGGCATCAGTTCCCAGTTGGGGGGCAGGTGTCCCCCAGGCCCCCATCCTCCAGCAGGTGTGTGTGAGTGTGTCCATGCCCACGAGTGTCTGAATCCGTCCTTCCTAACTTGTACGTGGCCCTGAGTCGGTGTTGAGTGGACGAGGTGCAGCGGAGAGTTCTCAGGTCATTTATTTGTATATCTAACTTTAATGGCTGCTGCTCTTTCTGCCACTGCCCCCAGGCCCAACCTAGCTGAAAGTCTGGGTTTTAAGGCAGACAAGATGGGGGCTTTTCCTGTGTCCCAGAATGCGGAGTCAGAGCTCTGTGGTAGGGCGGAGGGCTGGGGTGCACTTTGGTTTTGTGGCTGCAGCTCTGGGGTGAGGGAGGGGTTGGCGGCATTCCCTGGGCACCTATGCATCCGCCCTGGCCCATCTGCCCTTGGGCCCAGCAGCAGGTACTACCACAGGCTCTGATAGGCCTCCCTCTGCCTGTACCCAAGGTGGGAATGACCTTGGGGGTTAGTCTGAATGTATCCTCCCCATTTTAACCTGAGCTGCCTAACGCACAGTGGAAGTAGGGGACTTGAGAGGCTGGGGGTCCAGGGCTAAATCATGAATCCTGGGGGGAAGTTACTGGATATAGGAGTGATTATCACCTCTTTGTGAAGCCCAGCTCCCTCCCTGGTCCTGATGCCACATGCACCTTCTATCCAGGTGGCAAGGAAGGGAGGGGGTCCCTGAAAGTCCTCCTGCTGCTCCCTCTCCTGCCTGCCTGTGCTGCTTTTCTGGCTTCTCTGCCTGGGCAGGGGAGGAGATCCTACTTGTGAGCCTGAGGGAGGTGTGTCCCATGGGTGCCCCTGCCTGGGGCTTTGCTGAGAGCTGCTTATGGGCATGATCTGTCCAGACACCTTGTTTCAAAGGGAGTGGGCATGAGCTAGCAAGCAAAGCATCCCCATAGCTGATCAAGAACTTTTTCTTGTTTTTAAACCATCACGTCTTCATTTCACATTGGAATAAAGTGAGTTTTTGAAACCTGCTGCCCCAGCCTCACCTGTGTGTTCTGTAACCCAGTCTCATTTAATTTCAAGGGCTGTTGTCAGAAATGTTAGTGGGAGAGGACTATGTATTAATTGGGTCAAACTTAAGGTTATGCTTATAATGTCACTGAAGTGGGAGGAAAGTGGGGGTGGAGCTGCAAGCACTCAGCTGGGGTTTACCTGCTGCCAGTCACTAGGCTTACGGGGAATCCGATCTGGGTGAAATTCTACTGTCACTGGTGACAGGAGAGAAAAGGTGGGAATGAGGGGTGGGTGGGGAGGGGTGCTCGGCAGCTGTTTCTGCCAGGTCACTGAACACTGGCAGGGCACCTCAGATGAAGTGTTCTTTTGCTTGGGGTAGGAGGATCGGGCAGCACTCCCCAGAAGGTGTCCAGTGCTGGAGGAATGGAGGGGGAGCTGAAACTTGCTAGATTCTCAGTGAGGGGAGGAAGGAGAGCCACCAAGCAGGCTAGGTGGACTTGAGCAGGGCCTGTGAAGGAACTGGAGAAAAGTCCTTTGTGTCTTGGAAATTCTGAAAAAGATCATTCCAACCCTAATAATCCATTACCAACTGGAATAAATATCCATGACCTCAAGGTTTTGACACCCAAGGACAGCAGTCAACCCCACCAGTACCCTCCTTCCCAGCCTCAAGGAGGCGTGTTCTAACCCAGCTTTCCTCCAAACTAAAGCTGAGAATGGATTGGGTTTAATTACCAACCATTGTGCCTACTTGTTACCTGAGAGGCCTGTTTTTCCTGGTTGATCCCTTAAACATATTAATGCTGTCTTCTCACACACCTTTTGAGAACCCAAATGACAAGGGGCCTTTGGTGTGAAATTCACCTTTTCTTCTTTCCTTCTCTTAGGTGACAGGTTTCAATTTTTTTCTTGTTCAGGTTAATTTCAGGGTACAAAGAATTAGGTAAAAATGTTTCTGTTTCTTAGGTAAAGTCCTTCTTATAATTGTGTCCCAGCCCTAAGGTGTGCCATACACCTTAACGTTGTACCCATTAAGTAGGAGCAAACCCATCCCCCCACATCCCCCGGCTGCCTTGTTCCCAGGTTTCAATTTATTTTTATTTTTATTTTTATTTTTTTTTGAGACGGAGTCTCATTTTGTCACCCCTGGTAGGATGCCATGGCATCAGAGTTCACAGCAACTCAAACTCTTGGTCTCAAGTTGTTCTCTTGCCTCAAGCCTCCCAAGTAGCTAAGACTACAGGCACCCACAATACCCAGCTGTTTGTTTGTTTGTTTTGCAGTAACACTGTTTTCTTCATTCATCCATCAGGTTCAACAGTGACAGACACCCACTGGGCACAAAGGAAGGGTGCCCCTCCCTGGAGGGCCAAGGAAGGCCATTCAAGGGGTATACCCCGCTGTTTTTAGAGACGTTCTTGCTCAGGCTGGTCTCAAACTCTTGAGCTCAGGTAATCCATCCGTTTTGGCCTCCCAGAGTGCTAGGATTGGGTTTCAATGTAGAAGAGTAAACAGTGGCACCAGTCATCCAGGTTTCATGTGAGAACTGGCACATACTAGGTTGTGGCCTCAGTGTGGACCAGCAGCTCAAGATGGAAAATGGAGTCTCGCTAAGTTATGTAAGCCAGTGACACCTGCCTCTCTCCACACCCCCTGCTCTTTTTTTTTTCTTTTTGCAGTTTTTGGCTGGGGCTGGGTTTGAACCCACCACCTCTGTCATATGGGGCCGTCACCCTACTCCTTTGAGCCACAGGCACCGACCCAGTGCACCCCCTACTCTTACCTTTCATTTACCACCCTTTTCCTTGTGTGTCTGAATTTCTTTCTTTCTTTCTCTCTTTTGTCCTAGAGACAGAGTTTCACTTTATCACCCTCGGTAGAGTGCCTTGGTGTCACAGCTCCCAGCAATCTCCAGCTCTTGGGCTTAGGCGAGTCTCTTCCTCAGCCTCCCGAGTAGCTGGGACTACAGGCGCCCGCCAAAACACCCAGCTATTTTTCTGTTTTGCAGTTCAGCGAGGCTGGGTTTGAACCTTCCACCTTCAGTATATGGGGTCAGCGCCCTACTTGATGAGCCACAAGCACCGCCCCCACTTTTTATTTTTTTTTAATGAAGTTTTGGCTGGGGCCAGGTTTGGAACCCCCATATGGGGCTGGCGCCCTATTCCTTGAGCCACAGGTAGCACCCTGAGACCCCGTTTCTAAAAATAGAAAGGTGTTGTGGTGGGCACCTTTAGTCCCAGCTACTTGGGAGGCTGAGGCAAGAGAATTGCTTGAGCCCAACAGTTTGAGGTTGCTGTGAGCTCTGATAGTATAGCACTCTACTGGGGGCATCAAGTGAGACTCTCATATATCTTAGAAAGTTTAACATTGTGTGGGCCACGTACTGTGGCTCATACTTATAATCCTAGCACTCTGGGAGGCCAAGGCAGGAGGCTAACTGGGGCTTAGGAGTTTGAGACCAACCTGAGCAAGAGCAAGACACCAATTTTACTAAAAATTACAAAAATTAGCTGGGCATTGTGGCAAGTGCCTGTAGTTTCAGCTACCCGGAAGGATGAGACAGGAGGATCATTTGAACCCAGGAGTTTGAGGTTGCTGTGAACTATGATGCCGTGGCACTCTACCCAGCAACACAATGAGACTCTTGTCTCAAAAAACAAAAAAAAACAAAAAAAACTGCACCCTCGGAAAAACTAAGATTGGGTGGCGCCTGTGGCTCAAGGAGTAGGCCGCTGGCCTCATATACCAGTGGTGGCAGGTTTTCAAACCCGGCCCTGGTCAAAACTGCAAAATAAATAAATAAACAAACAACTAAGATTGTATTGTCTGCATCTACTTCCTGCTGTGTTAAATCAGAATAATGAGGGAACTGTTGGATTTAATTGAAGAATTTGTATCCTGCACCTGAGACTAAGGTATCCTGATAGGCACAAGTGTTTCCTCACCCTACCTTCAGGGTCTAAACTACCAAATCAAATCAGGACACCTATAGAGGAGATTGTGGCTTTCCACAAATGGAAAGTGAAATACTCCCATCTGCTTATTTTAAGATCTTGAGAACACAGACACAAAGCACACAGAATACAATTACCCCCAAAATATTCACTTCACATAGAATAACTGATAAGCAAGTTGGAGTGATATAATTCTTGCTTATCCACCATATCCCCATTTCTAATGGCTATCCCAATAGGGGGTCAGGAGTGGGGCACAATGAGATCAGAAAGGGCTCAGGGATGGGATATGGGTCTTTTCCTTCATTATTAAAACAGCTGAAAAGACTCGGTGCCTGTGGCTCAAGCTGCTAAGGTGCTAGCCACATAAGACCTGTGCTCCAGCCCTGGCCCGCCAAACAATGATGGCTGCAACCAAAAAATAGCCGGGCTTTGTGGTGGGCTCCTGCAGTCCAGACTACTTGGGAGGCGGAGGCAGGAGAATCACTTGAGCCCAGGAGTTGGAGGTTGCTGTGAGCTGTGATGCCATAGCACTCTACCCAGGGTGACAGCCTGAGGCTCTGTCTCAAAAAAACAATTTTTATAGAGCGGCGCCTGTGACTCAAAGGAGTAAGTCGCTGGCCCCATATGCTGGAGGTGGTGGGTCTAAACCCAGCCCCGGCCAAAAAAAAAAAAAAAAAAAGTAAAAAATAAACAGCTGAAAAGTCTTATAAGTGTTGGGGGGGCCTGTAGCTCAGTGGATAGTGCACCGGTCACATATACCGAGGCTGGCAGTTTCAAACGTGACCTAGGCCTGCTAAAATAACAACTACAACTACAACAACAAAAATAGTTGGGTATTGTAGTGGGCACCTGTGGTCCTGTGGTCCCATTTGGGAGGCTGAGGCAAGAGTCACTTAAGCCTAAGAGTTTGAGGTTGCTGTGAGCTGTGACATTATGGCACGCTACTCAGGGCAACAGCTTGACACTCAAAAAAAAGTTTTAAAGTGTCAAAATGTCCTTCTTACCCTGAAATCGCTAGTATGCTGTACACATGCAGAACAGGCCAGGTAAAGAGCAAGTACACTTCAAGTCACAGCTCGCCCCTTAATTAGCTGCAATTCTCTTGGCACATGAGCCCAACTTCATGTGAGGGAGCATCAGTTTTGCATATTAAGTGTTGGCACCACAGTGACATGTGTTTGTTTTTTTTTTTTGAGACAGAGCCTCAAGCTGTCACCCTGGATAGAGTGCCATGGTCTCACAGCCCACAGCAACCTCCAATTCCTGGGCTCAAGCGAGTCCTTTGCCTCCGCCTCCCAAGTAGCTGGGACTATGGGCGCCCGCCACAACGCCTGGCCATTTTGTGGTTGCAGCCTCCATTGTTGTTTGGCGAGCCCGGGCTGGATTCGAACCCGCCAGCTCAGGTGTACGTGGCTGGCGCCTTAGCCTGCTGAGCCACAGGCGCCGAACCCACAGTGACATTTAAAGCATCAGGTCTCTAGCGGTGTCTGTGGCTCATAGAGTAGGGTGCCGGCCCTATATACCAAGGGTGGCGGGTTCAAACCCAGCCCTGGCCGAACTGCAATAAAAAAATAGCCGGCGTTGTGGCGGGCGCCTGTAGTCCCAGCTACCTGGGAGGCTGAGACAAGAGAATGGCCTAAGCCCAGGAGCTGGAGGTTGCTGTGAGCCATGAAGCCATAGCACTCTACCAAGGGCAACAAAGTTGAGACTCTATCTCTAAAAGAAAAAAAAAAAGCATCAAGTCTCATCACTAGTCCCACCACCTCCACTTCCACTGAAGGCCAGATCTCAGGAATTACCATATGGAAAATCTAAGGCAAGGCGGCGCCTGTGGCTCAAAGGAGTAGGGCCCCGACCCCGTATGCCGGAGGTGGCGGGTTCAAACCCAGCCCCAGCCAAAAACTGCAAAAAAAAGAAAAATCTAAGGCACAAACTCCATGTGTCAAGTGAAGGTGAAAGAGGAAAGAGCTTAAACTCCAGCGTAGGGCTCATGGACCATTAAGTTTTGCCCAAATTTGTCTGGTAAGAAGTTGAATCACTTAGATCTATGGTTCTCAAACGTAAGCCTACCTCAGTCATCTGGAGGGCTTGGTAAAACAGATAATAAAAGTAGGCTCCAGACTCGGCGCCTGTGGCTCAACGGGCTAAGGCACCAGCCATGTACACCTGAGTTGGCGGGTTTGAATTCAGCCCAGGCCTGCCAAACGACGGCTGGAACCAAAAAATGGCCGGGCATTGTGGCGGATGCCTGTAGTCCCAGCTACTTGGGAGGCAGAGGCAGGAGCCTCGCTTAAGCCAAGGAATGGGAGGTTGCTGTGAGCTGTGATGCCACAGCACTCTGTCACAGGGTGACAGCTTGAGGCTCTGTCTCAAAAAAAAAAAGTAGGCTCCAGGCCAGGCACGGTGACTCATGCCTGTAATCCTAGCACTCTGGGAGGCAGAGGCGGGTGGATTGCTTGAGCTCATGATTCAAGACCAGCCTGAGCAAGAGTGACACCCCATCTCCACTAAAAGCAGAAAAACTGAGCTAAAAGGATCACTTGAGCCCAAGAGTTGTAGGTTGCTGTGAGCTATGACGACGCCGTGGCGCTCTATCCAGGGCAACAGCTTGAGACTCTATTTCAAAAATAAATAGGGCGGCACCTGTGGCTCAGCGAGTAAGGTGCTGACCCCATATACCAAGGACTGTGGGTTCAAACCCGGCTCCGGCCGAACTGCATCAAAAATTAGCCAGGCACTGTGGCGGGCGCCTGTGGTCCCAGCTACTTGGGAGGCTGAGAATCGCTTAAGCCCAAGAGCTGGAGGTTGCTGTGAGCTGTGACTCCACTGCACTCTACTGAGGGCGATAGAGTGAGACTTTGTCTCCACAAAAAATAAATAAATAAAAATAAAGTAGGCTCCACCCTATTTCAGATTCAGTGTGTCTGAGGTGAGGCCTTAGAACTTTTTTCTTATTGCACCAAAGTCAGGTTGTTAGCTCGGCACCTGTACCTCAGTAGCTAGGGCACCAGCCACATGTACAAGAGCTGGTTCAAATCTAGCATGGGCCTGCCAAACAACAATGACAACTACAACTAAAAAAAAAAAAAAAAGGCTTGGCGCCTGCGCCAGCCACGTACACCTGAGCTGGCAGGTTTGAATCTAGCCCCAGCCTCCAGACGACAACGGCTGCAACCAAAAAATAGCCGGGCGTTGTAGCAGATGCCTATAGTCCCAGCTACTTAGGAGGCAGAGGCAGGAGAATCGCTTGAGCCCAGGAAGTGGAGGTTGCTGTGAGCTGTGATGCCACGGCTCTCTATCCAGGGTGACTGCTTGAGGCTCTGTCTCAAAAATTAAAAAATAAAAAAAAAATAGCTGGGCGTTGTGGTGTATGCCCGTAGTCCCAGCTACTTGAGAGGCTGAGGGAAGAGAATTGCTTAAGCCCAAGAGTTGGAGGTGGTTGTGAGCTGTGACACGACTGCACTCAGTACTGAGGGTGACATAGTGAGACTCTTGCCTCAAAAAAAGGTTGTTCACCAGGATAAGCAGGACAGAGCTCCCACATTTGGGATGCAGCATGCCCACCCCTCCTACCTTCCTGCCCCTCACCCACCGTGAAAGTTACCACATGAATCTGGGAAGGAAGCTTGACGTGTGAGACATCCAGGCCGGCATTCAACAGACTTTTCAACACAGCATTTCAGATGATGATACTAAAGCTAGACCCTTAGGTAAGTGGTCACCTGGCTGTCAGCTTAAGGGAAGGGAGCAGGGGAGGAATCCTGCAAAGAAATGGAAAAGCTGCAAAAATGCAGGAAACTAACTTCAGGCAAATTATTTTGCTGCTTTGGGCCTAGCTTCCCACTTTAGGGGAGGCTAATCCCAATAGGAGACAGGAAAACTGGGCTCTTAAGAAAAAAGCCAATGCATGACTCAGCATCTGTCCTTTGAAGCCTGGGAACGTCAAGGTGCCCTGAGGAAACTAGCTGAGCAGCAGTCTGCAGAGATGGCGCAGGTCACTGCCAACAGGTGGAAAGCATACCCAGAGCCCTGGGGCCAGAGATAAACACTTATGTTAAGTTCCAAACAAAACTGAAAACAGTATTAGGGATCTGCATGAATCCAAGATAGTGAGCAGGATAAGCAGCTTACTCAAGAATAGAACAAAGGGGGCCCCTTATCTCTGGGCTCTGAACCCAAACAAAGGTGGATTCTTCACAAAGAGGGCTGCACCACACCATTCCAGGATTGAGCTATATAGTCGCTGGGTCTGAACGAAATGGGCTACTGGAGGGCTGTAGCTGCCAAGCCAGTCTCCCAGTCTGCTCTGTGCAAGGGCAGCAAGCAAGAGTCCACACTGTGGTGCTCCCTCCTCCAAATGGGGAAGGGAGACAGGAAAGCCAAAGCTGGCACAGGAACTAACCAAAAGCCTCCTCAAAGGCTCTGCTGCCTGCCCTCCTACCACTTTGTGTCTTACTCTATGACTGGCGCTACATGCAGCCACACTTCCTAGCACGATTTCATCTGTGCACAAGACAAAAAAATCAAAACACCCATCTAGTTTTATAGGCATTTAATAGTTTACCAATTGGTACAATAAGATTTTTTAATATGCAGAAAACATGAATAAATTTTGTTTTACACAGTCTGAGCAACAAATCTTACTGTAAAACACAAGAGCAATATTATATACATTCCT
>CAUYON010195172.1:0-20000 GCA_963573935.1 Arctocebus calabarensis | reverse complement strand
ACATGGTCGGCTCAGTGCCTGTGGCTCAGTGGGCTAAGACGCCAGCCATGTACACCTGAGCTGGCAAGTTCGAATCCAGCACAGGCCTGCCAAACAACAATGACGGCTGCAACCAAAAAATGGCTGGGTGCTGTGGCAGGGGCCTGCAGTCCCAGCTACTTGGAAGGCGGAGGCAGGAGACTGGCTTGAGCCCAGGAATTGGAGGTTGCTGTGAGCTGTGATGCACTCTATCCAGAGTGACGGCTTGAGGCTCTGTCTCAAAAACAAACAAACAAACAAACAAAAACCTGGGAGAGGAGCAGGCCTAGGGCTCAGGGGGCAGGTTACTCTTTGTACATCTTAGATTTGAGGAAACAGGAGGACACTCAAAAAGAATCGGTTAGAAGACAGTTGGATATACACTTCTGGAGCTCAGGGGCGGGTGTGTGTTGGACTTAGAAATTTTCATAACCCCTCAATATCCTAACAGCCCTTTTCTGAACACACTCCATGTTCTCAGCCTCTAGAAACCAGGTGCTGAGAACTGGACACAGCCCCTTAGATGTCACTGGGCCAGCCTGGAGCATGGTACAGATGGGAAGGACGGGCCCCTCACACGGTCAGGACTCTCCTGGGGCCGGGCACGTGAAGAAAGGAATGTGCACCCCTGCCCTGAGGGAGCAGAGTGCCAGTAAATCAGTTATTGCTGAGGTGCACATAAAGCCCTTTCCGTAGCAAAAGAATTAAAATATTCTTCGTTTTTCCAGGCCTAAATTTAATTTTTAGTAGGAGCCCTCTCTCTCTTTTTTTTTTTTTTTTTTTTTTGCCTGGGGCTGGGTTTGAACCTGCCACCTCTGGCATAGGGGGCCGGCGCCCTACTCCGTTGGACCACAGGCACCACCCTAGCCCTCTCTTATCATTGGGCAGAAATTTTGTTTCAGTCAGTCTGGGTCCCCCTTCCCTTTCCCTGGGGCTATATCCAGGTTGCACGGTGTCTCCTGGGGTGCCAAGAAGGTCTGGGCACCTCACTGTCATCTGTGCACGTTCGCACCTACTGAGAGAGCCGTCAGCTCCTCGGGTCCTCACTGCTCGGCTGACCTACTCCTCTCCTCCCACAGGGACTTTCAGGTCGAGGACATTTCCCTCCTGCCAGGCCCCATCTCCCAATCTTCTACACTAGCTGAGGTGGGCGCAGAGAAATGCCAGGAAGACAGCCGAGGCACCATCGAGCTCAACACATCACAAAGCCACTCTTGTCAGAGGTCCTCTGAGGAAGGCTGAGCTCAGAGAGAGGCGGGGTGCAAACAGCTCTCCATACAAGACCCAAACTGTCTTTTCACCCATCAACTCCTCTATAGGTCCTGAGAGTAAAAGAAATACTAGAAAATAAAAATCTTTCTTACTGTCTCTGCACCTGTGGCTCAATGGGCTAAGGGGCCAGCCACATACACCTGAGCTGGCGGGTTCGAATCCAGCCCCCGGGCCCGCCAAACAACAATGACGGCTACAACCAAAAAATGGCCGGGCGTTGTGGCGGGCGCCTGTAGTCCCAGCTACTTGGGAGGCGGAGGCAGGAGACTCCCTGGAGTCCAGGAATTAGAGGTTGCTGTGAGCTGTGATGCCATAGCACTGTATCCAGGGTGACAGCTTGAGGCTCTGTCTCAAAAAAAAAAAAAAAAAAATTTCTTACCATTCCCAAACATTATGCCTCAAGCAGTTCATCCTCTGTCCCTGAAGCCAGGCTTGATTGCAGCAATGGGTTGCTTTGGGGTTCCGTTGTTGTTGTTAAGACAGAGTGTTGCTCTATCACCTCCAATAGAGAACAGTGGCATCATCACAGCTCACAGCAATCTCTTAACTCCTCCGCTTAAGAGATTCTCCCACCTCCACCTCCCAAGTAGCTGGGACTACAGGCGCCTGCCACAACCGGGCCATGTTTTGGTTGTAGTTGTCATTGTTCTTTGGCAGGCCCAGGCTGCATTCGAACCCACCAGCTCTAGCATGGGGCTGGCACTCAGGCGTCCTTAAACTTTTAAAACAGGTGGCCAATTCACTGTCCCTCAGACCGTTGGAGGGCCGGACTATAGTTTCAAAAAAAACTATGAACAAATTCCTATGCACACTGCACATATCTTATTTTGAAGTAAAAAACAAAACGGGAACAAATACAATTCACACCACTGCATGTGGCCTGCGGGCCGTAGTTTGAGGACCCCTGCACAGCTGCTTAAGCTACAAGTGCCCAGCCAATTCCTGGAATTTTTTTAACCTGGTCTCCTCACTCCATTGCCAGACTCCCGGCTCCACAATTTCTCTTCCATTCTGATTATTCCCAACACAGGGAGCTAGATGGTCCAGCTGAGTGGGCCCCTCCGCTTGCAGTGTCTCCACCAGCAATATCTCCTGGCATCTTAGGCAAGAGGGTGAGGTGATCAAACCAGAGGCAGACAGGGAGGTCAGAGAATGTTGGCCGCAATCCCACAAGGTGTGATGAAGAACCAAACTTGGGTGTTGCGTCCTCCCCCCTGGGGGGATGCCAAGGCCACACCAAGAGCTGGAAGGAAGGTCAGTGCCATGGTCAGGGCTGGGTGATCAGAAGAGTCAGAAAGGCGGAAGCAGGTCAGGGGTCAGAAAGCAATCTGTAGATGCCCCTGGTGAGAGCCTGAAGCAGACCTGGCAAGGGCATCAATGACGTTTAAAGGGTTGGCCCGCAACAGTCATGGAAATGGAAATAAAGGAGAGGAGGTAGATGTATCTGCAAAATCTGTAACCAACTGGTATGGAGAGTAAGACACTTGATAAATTCAAACTTCATATTGGCAGGAAGGAAAAAACTTTCCTTTACCCTCCTATGTTAAGTGACTGGGGCCTATAAATTGAAATGACAAAAGAAAAATTAGAGGAAAAAAGACATGCTTTTTTTTAAGAGACAGGGTCTTGCTATACTGCCCAGTCTGGCCTCCAACTCCTGGGCTCCAGCAATTCTCCCACCTCAGCCTCCCAAGTAGCTGAAACTGATACATTGTTGGCAGTAAATATTCAGGGGAAACTAAGGACAGATAGGGCTTATTTTAGTGACAGTTGGTTGTGCAGTCCAATTTAAGGGTCAATTTTCTATCTCCCGGGACAAGGGTTGGTAGGGGAGAAGGGAGGGGAACATCTTCACAAGGGAAGTTTGCGTCCTGCTTTCAGGCAGGTAGGAGGAGGGTGAAGAGCTCTTTCTACATTGGCTGCTTCTTATTTGCCTTCCCTCAAAACAACCCTTATGACAGAGTGGCATATTTTGAGGTGGCATATTCTGGACCTCTTCTGTATTCAAGTTTGGCGTTGTAAGGGGGGAGGAGTGCACCCAAGTTCCTGACTCGGAGCGAGGTGGGAAGTGGCAGCACTCACCTGTGCAGAAAGAAAGGAAGTACGCAGGGACGGGAGAGGATGGCTAATACAGGTGTCATAGAGTGGGAAAGTCCAGGCTGAATGACGGAAGGCCGTGCAGGGACAGGAGAGGATGGCTAACACAGGTGTCATAGAGTCGGAAAGTCCGGGCTGAATGACGGAAGGCCATGCAGGGACAGGAGAGGATGGCTAACACAGGTGTCATAGAGTGGGAAAGTCTGGGCTGAAGGACAGAAGGCTGTCCTAGACAGCGCAGTGCTGGAAACATACGACGGGAAGGTCCAGAGTAAGAACAAGGTCCAGAACGTGGTCATGATACTAAAGCAGAAGAAACTCCTTGCAAATGAGCAGTTCAAGGGCCTGAGAGCCACGAGTGTTGGATGGGTTGTCCCCACGTGTTACCCGACGAAGAGGGTCCAGCTGGCTGTCACCGTCCAGCACATTGTCTGGCCAATGGGGTTTGGGTGCAAATAAGCTTTATTTTCAGAAGGTCAGGAATTCCAGAGGACTGCAAGAGTAGCCCCTCAATTCTGTCCTGCCTCAGTCACAATTCTAACAGTTTTTATAATGGGAAGACGAGGAGACAGATCTAGAAAATTTTAACTTTATCTGATAGAAGTAAGGCCAAAGTAGTCTTCATTCTAACGGCGCAAACTATTTGAAGAGAATCATTAAAGAAAACATCATATCATCAAAGTGACCTTTACGCATATCACAACACCCGTTGTCTCTGTGTGACTACCTCTTAAACCTCCTCACAATCACAGGGGAACCTTAACTAGATAATCACAGAAGGCTGTGGGGGAAGGCTGTGCGGCTTCCGCTTAGCTTCTGAGACTCCATCTTGCAGGCTGCTTTTCCAGCTTCCTGTGAACACAGACACCGCCCACCATGTGGCCTCCCTTCCTGAGGTTGCCTCTTTGCCTCTCTGTAACTGTGTTACCAGACAAAGCGAGGCTGGCCACCTGTCACCATCAGCCACTATGCAGAGATGGGGGTAAGTCCACCAAACGTATTTGTCAGAAAGTCAGGATTCTGGAGAACAGTGACAGTCGCCTCTCCAAGACTGTTCTGTTCTTCCATTTTCACAGTTACAGTTTATACATTTGGGTTCAAAGTAAAGACCATGTTAACCCTTATCTGAAACAATAATCGGCTGAATCCATGATCCATAGTAAACAATAATCAGTGTAACTCATGACCCCAAATAACATTCCAATTCAAAAGTTAATTTCCTAAATCAATCCACCTACACTACTCAAGACAGGCATCTTTAGGGTGGGAGCTAAATTTACAAAACAGTCAGAGTGGGAGGGAGGGGGTGAAGGTCAGACAGGACCTAAACTGACCAGACCAGCTGTGTCGTGTCTGTCCTCGCCTGCCTGACTCCATCTTATTCTCACTACCTGTGCTTTCAACTGCACATGAAAGTTAGCCAAGCCTCGCGGCTTCGATCATCTGAACAATCTGTGAGCATTCATTCCTTCTACGTCACTTTGCAGGTCGCTGACAGGCCTGAGCCAAATGCTGACCTTGAAGCCGCTTGGAGAGTTCCGAACATGCCTCTAGAGTTACGAAGTATCTTGATGTATGTCATCAGGAGAAGTGTCAAGATAATGTGCCATGTATTCAGAGGATTCATGCCTCCCCTCCCGTTGCTTTCCCATAACAGCTGGACCATAAAACACGGCAGAGGGAGAAGGGTGAGGTGTTTATACTGTGGCTTATTTCCTGGATTTTATAATGGATAAGTAAACCATCACTCCCCAAGTCACCCGAGCCCAGGTCTCATAAGCATTCAAAGGCTCTACTTCCCCCAATAAGATGTATAGAAAATGCAAAAAGGCTCTTGGGCTTTCTGGCTGTGATGTTTTCTGTTGCATATGAACCTGAAAACCCAGATTTCATGTTCAAATCCAGGATAATAAAGGGATTGGGAGGCAGGGCCGAGGCAGGCTGAAGGTGCTGCTGTTGGTAGACAGACTGGAATGGATAGCACAGAGCCTGGGGGATGAAGACACGCCGAGCCTAGCCGGTTCGTGCCCAGCCCTGCCCCTCTTAGCTCTGCACCCGGGGAAGGTCACTGAACTTGGGTTTCCTGCCTCGTAAGTGGGTGTTGTACTGGTTTACGATGCCTGATTTATTAGGTTATCCTGGCAACAAAGGTGGAGCAGTGGTTAGGAAAGTGCTTTGCAAGCTCTCAGCCATTAATAACGCACATTCTTTTTATCAGGGAAGAAACTGTTGGGTCTGTATCTCCAACCATCAGCAGGCCTTTGGTGCCCATTGTTGTGCAGACTCTCCCGGTTGGCAAGATCCTTTGAGAACCAAGGGCTGAAGAGCTGCTTGATTCTCGTTACTGAGAAAAGCTTCTCCCAGTCTAGACCCTTCTTGGCAGCAAAAGGCGGTGGGGGGAAAGTCTGAGTAACATCATGAAGAGCCATTTTTACATTTCCGAGAGGTCTCATGGCAGGGCAGTGAAATCCAGAATGAGGATTTACGCTCCAGCCTGCAGGGAACACTCGAACCCTCTTCAGACAAACTTCTCCCCGGTACGCCTGTCACCAGAGCAGCTGCTTGCCCAAGTCCCATCTTTCCCCAAACTCCTGCCTCCTCCAGCTCTGCTCCCACCTCTGACTTGACTCTTTCGCCCTCACATGGATGATTGTCTGGCATGGCTCTCACCCCTTACCCAAACCGCTCAGGGCAGCCCAGCAGCTCTGATTTGTAGATGCATTAGAAGAAAAATTGTGAATGTTTTCCTTCCAGTAACACTGAATTCTCCAACTGCCTCTGCCCTCATGTATGGGCTGGGGCAAGGCCAGAGGAGACCTAAAGCTCTCCAAGCCACTCTCCCATAGCTCCCAGGGGAAGCTCACTCACTCAGGGGAGCTGCCTGCCCTCAGAAGCAGGAGTCCCCATAGGGTGTCGGCCCCTTCCTGTGGCCCACTCCCTCCTGCCTCCTCCCGTAATAACCTCTGCTCACACATTTGAGTCCCCAGGCAGGTAGGGGCTCAGCCATTGTTCACTAAAGGTTAGCTGTTAAGATTACTAATAGTGGGCTTGGTGCCTATAGCTCTGCGGCTAGGGTGCCAGCCACATACACCCGAGCTGGCAGGTTCAAACCCAGCCTGGGCCTGCCAAACAACAATGACAACCACAACCAAAAAATAGCCTGGCATTGTGGTGGGTGCCTGTAGTCCTAGCTATTTGAGGTTGAGGCCAGAGAGTTGCTTAAGCCCAAGAGTTTGAGGATGCTGTGAGCTGTGACGCCACAGCACTCTGCCAAAGGTGACATAGTAAGCCTCTGTCTCATTAAAAAAAAAAAAAAAAAAAAAAAGATTACTAATAGTGTGCCATGAGCTGTGGGAGTATTCAAAAGGAGCTATGACTCAACTCTGCCTTGGAGAGGTTTAAAAACTTTCAATACACGTGGGTAGTTTTTCTTTCTAAGACTCACAGAACCTTAAATCTGGACAAACTTTCAGAGAACAAAGGTCCAATCCTCTGCCTTTCAGCAGAAAAAATTCCTTCATTTACATATATAGTCCTCTTGGCCAAGTTTTCTCAAGAGCACACGGTTGCCTGAAAGAACCAGGTCTTCCCCTAGGCTTCTGGTTCTCCAGAAGACAACATTGAGGTGTTTTCTGTTCTTCAAAAAGTAGCATTTGCCTTCTAAAATTGTCAAGTACAAAGTAGTGAAAATTGATCACTCTATTCTTCTGACTTCCCTTCAGATACCTGGCTTAGCTCAGACGAGGCTAATTAAAATCCCAGAGCTGTGTCTTCCAACCAGGGACGAGCAGGATGGCAGAAGATAAAGTGGACTCCCTTCACCTCCAGGAGCACAGCAACATCATCTCAAGGAACAAGCAGGAAGTAGCCTGGGTGGCGCTTGTGGCTCAAAGGAGTAGGGCACCAGCCCCATATGCCAGAAGTGGCTGGTTCAAACCCAGCCCTGGCCAAAAACTGCAAAAAAAAAAAAAAAAAAAAAAAGGAAGGGAAAAAGTAATAAAAAATATACCCACCGTGGTGCTATCTTAAAAAACAAACAAAAAATCAGCAACATAGAAACAGGAAAGATTGTGAATTACATGGCATTTTCTTTTTTCTTTTGTAGAGACAGAGTCTCACTTTATCACCCTCAGCAGAGTGCCGTGGCGTCACACAGCTCACAGCAACTTCCAACTCCTGGGCTTAGGCGATTCTCTTGCCTCAGACTCCCAAGTAGCTGGGACTACAGGTGCCTGCCACAACGCCCGGCTATTTTTTTGTTGCAGTTTGGCTGGGGCCGGGTTTGAACCTGCCACCCTCGGTATATGGGACCAGTGCCCTACCCTCTGAGCCAGAGGCACTGCCCAGCATTTTCTTTCTTTCTTATTTTTTTTAAAGTGTCAGGTTGAAAAAAGGAACAAGCAGAAAGTAGCCTCGAAGAATGTTACGTACAAAGACATGTTGATTAGGAAATGTGGGTAGTTCCATGAAAGAAACAGAAAAGAGAAGCCAGGTCAGGTTAGGACTCTGCCACTTCAAGCAACTAGTGAAGGTGACGGTCCCCTTCCCTTCCTCTTGGTCTCTCTCTTAGGCAAGCATTGGGTGCTCTCGGGCTCTCTCTCTCTCTCTCTCTCTCTCTCTCTCAGAGCAAATATTGTGAATGTGGCACAAAACTGCCACAGCAAAGCTCATAATTGTTCTATTTCAGGGTTGCTCACATCCCACAGCTCGAGCTGCAACTCTGGAACTTTAGAAGGTTTACGGAAGAGCAGTTCCAATGCCGTGGGCTACAAAAGCCTCTGCACTTCCCTACTTCTCGCCTCTAAACTCACTCGAAAACCTTTTCTTCTGCCCCTCTCCCACTGAGGCGGCTCTGCAATACCATTAGCACTTCTCAGATGGTGAGCACTGGCCTGCTGTTTAATTGACCAGTGACTTAAATCCACCTGCCGGACTCCTGGGTGTCAGGAAACACCATGTCCCAAATCTGCCCTGTGGTTACTCAGACAGACTCAGAATCTTGTTGGCTGTACTTCCTTGGATGCCCCCCATGGCATTTTCCCTCTTAATTAATAGACTTATTTTTTGAGCGGTTTTAGGTTTACAAAAAAATGGAATAAAAATTATAAGTTCTTATATACCCTACACCCCACCCTTCCCAGCCTCTATTACATTATGAACATCTTGCATGAGTGTTGTATATTGGCAATAACTGATAAGCTAATACTGAGACATTATGATTAGCTCAGGCTCATAGCTCATGTGTGGGTTCACTCCTGATTTTGTACATTCTTTTTTTTTTTTTTGAGACAGAGCCTCAAGCTGTCACCCTGGATAGAGTGCTGTGGCATCACAGCTCACAGCAACCTCCAATTCCTGGGCCCAAGTGAGTCTCTTGCCTCCACCTCCCAAGTAGCTGGGACTACAGGTGCCCGCCACAACACCTGGCCATTTTTTTTTTTTTTTGGTTGCAGCTGTCATTGTTGTTTGGCAGCCCAGGCTGGATTCAAACCCACCAGCTCAGGTGTACGTGGCTAGCGCCTTAGCCCATTGAGCCACAGGCGCCGAGCCTGATGTACATTCTATGGGTATTCACCAGGGCAGTATCATTTGGAATAGTTTCACTGCCCTAAAAACCTCCTGTGCCCACCCTATTCATCCTTCCCCCTAGTTCCTTAGAAACCGTGAGTCTTTTATTATCTTCCTAATTCAGCCTGTTCACAGCGCTGTACAGTGGGAGTCGTGTGGTGTGTGGCCATTGCAGGTTGGCTTCTCACACCTAGCAACCTGCATTTGTACTTCCTCCATGTCTTTTCACAGTTTGATAGCTTATTGGTTTGAACACTGAATAATCTTCATTATATGAATATATCACAGTTTGTCTATCCATTAACCTATTGAAAAAAACATCTTGGTGGATTCCAGGTTTTGGCAACTATGACTAAAGCATGTGCAAGTTTTGGAGTAAACATAAGTTTGTAGCTCATTTGGGTAAATACCAATGAGTACAATTGCTAGATCATGTGGTAAGATGATCTCTACTTTTTTGTTTTTTATGAAGACAGACTTTTGCTCTGTTACCCTGGCTAGAATACAATAACACAGCTCACGCAGGCTTAAACTCCTGGGCTCCAGCAAGTCTCCTGTCTCAGCCTACAAAGTAGCTAAGAATCCAAGTATACACCATAACACCCACCTAATTTTTGTTATTTATATATATATATATTTTCTTTTTGAGACAGAGTCTTACTATGTTGCCCTTGGTAGAGTACTGTGGAATCACAGCTCACAGCAACTTCAAACTCTTGGGCTTAAGTGATTCTCTTGCCTCAGCCTCCAATAACTGGGACTACAGGCGCATACCACAACGCCTGGCTATTTTTTGTTGTAGTTGTCGTCGTTGTTTGGCAGACCTAGGCCAGGTTTGAACCTGCCAGCCTTTATGTAATTGGCCGACGCCATAACCACTGTGCTATGGGTGCTGAGGCATTATTTATATTTTTTATAGAGAAGGAGTCTTGCTATGTTACCTGAGCTGATCTTGAACTCCCGGGCTCAAGCAATCTTCCTACCTCAGCCTGCTAAAGTGCTGGGGTTACAGGCATGAGCCTCCATACCTAATCTAACAATGTTTACTTTTTAAGAAACTATGAAACTAGGCTTGGTGCCTATGGCTCAAGCGGCTAAAGCTCCAGCCACGTACACCTGAGCTAGCAGGTTCAAATCCAGCCCAGGCCCGCCAAAAAACAACAACGGTTGCAACCAGAAAATGGCCGGGCCTTGTGGCAGGTGCCTGTAGTCCCAGCTACTTTGGAGGCAGAGGCAGGAGACTCGCTTGAGCCCAGGAATTGAAGGTTGCTATGAGCTGTGATGCCGCAGCACTCTATCCAGGGGAACAACTTGAGGCTCTGTCTCAAAAAAAAAAAAAGAAAAAGAAAAAGAAAAAAGAAACTACAAAACTGTCTTCCAAAGTGGCTGTGCCATTTTGAAGTCCCCCCAGTAATGAATGAGAGTTCCTGTAGCTCTTGGCTCTTGGCTCTTGGTTTTGGATTTTAGCCATTCTAATTGGGGTATAGTAGTATCTCACTGTTGTCTGAATATGCATTTCCCTGATGACGTATAATGTAGAGCACTTTTTCATACACTCATTTGCCATTTGTACACAGGCATTTCTCAGCAATGTTACAGATTTGGTTTGCAACCACCTCAAGAAAGTGAATATCTCAATGAAGTGAGTCACATAAATTGTTTGGTTTCCCAGTGCATATAAAAGTTAATATTGGCTCGGTGCCTGTAGCTCAAGCGGCTAAGGTGCCAGCACATACACCAGAGCTGGTGGGTTCAAATCCAGCTCAGGCCTACCAAACGACAATGAAAACTACAACCAAAAAATAGCCAGGCATTGTAGGGTGCCTATAGTCCTAGCTACTTGGGAGGCTGAGGCAAAGAGAATCACTTAAGCCCAGGATTTGGAGGTTGCTGTGAGCTGTGATGCTATGGCAATCTACCCAGGGTGATGGCTTGAGGCTCTTGTCTCTAAAAAAAAAAAAAAAAAATGTTAATGTTATGAGGCGTGATGGCTCAGATCTGTAACATCTATTCAGAAGGCCTACACAAAGGTCAGAGCATCACTTCATTCAGGTTGGGAGTTAGAGAACAGCCTGGACAACATATTAAGACCCCCTATCTTTAAAAATGTTCTAAATTAGGTAGTCCTGCACCTGTAGTCCCAGCTACACAGGAGGTTGAAACAGAGGTCATTTGAGTCCAGGAGTTCAAGACTGCAGTGAGCTGTGATGGTACCACTGTACTCTAGCCTGCCAATTGAGGCCTTGTCTCTTAAAAAAAAAAAGTTAATGTTTACACTACAATGTAGTCTATTAAGTATGCAATATAATTATGAATTTTTGAATGTACATACCTTAAATATTAACAATCACCTGATCCTTCAGCAAGTGTAATCTTTTTGTTGTTGGAAAGTCTCACCTCCATATTGATAGCTACTGATTCATCAGGGTAGTGGCTGCTGAAGGCTGGGGTGGCTGCCACAAGTTCTTAAATAAGACAATGAAGTTTGCTGTATTGTTTTATAACCTTTTTGGGGAAGGGAGAGATAGAGTCTCACTCTGTTGCTCTGGCTAGAGTGCAGTGGTGTCACTGGAGCTCACAGCAACCTCAAACTCTCACATTCATGGGCTTAAGCAATCCTTCTGCCTCAGCCTCCTGAGGAGCTGGGACTAGAGGCTCAAGCTGTTGCACTTGATCAAACTTTCCATTTGTGAAAAATGCAATGTCTGCAATAAAGCAAAGGACCTGCCTTATAAGGAAAGTAACTTTGAAATGACCAACCTGCATTATGACTTTGGTTCTGCTTTCTTGGGTCTCTTTTGTCTATAAAGCCAATCCCCTTTGTTCAGCTCATGGAAACACTCTATTTTACACAATGAAGTATTGCCCAATTCTAGAATCACAATACAGCCAATTGAAATCTTTAAGTTTGTTGTAATTTTGTCTTTTGATAGATCTGCTAAAGAGCAGGTCAGTGGATTTCTTTATGGATAGTTTTGATACAGAAAGGTGGTGGTGGGGAGGTAAGAGTACTGTGGTTAGGTTTACGCCTGGCGTTGGGGAAAGGCATTTTGGTTTCTACGACCTGCTTTGGGGGGATGGATTCTGGTTTCTATGGCTAGCCTTGGCGGAGAACAAGGGACCAGGGGCAGGAGGCAAGAAATCAGGGGGAATCTTCTACTTCTGAAGCTGTATGTGAAGCTTTCATTTTACAGTTTTGTTTTCTAAGCCCCAGCAAGCATCATGTAAGAATCTGGAAGCTACGAGAAGATTTTAAACAGGGGGGGGGGGGGGCGCGGGGTGCAGGCGGAGGAAGGCTCTAAGCGGTTGCTCACTTCTCCCCACACTGGGCCCCAGAAAGCGGCTGCTCCTTGTCAGCCCATGAAAAGCATTAATAAATCACGCCTAAGAGAGTTAAAAAGGGGTATGGCTGCGTCTTACAAATTAGATCATTATTTTCCACATCGGCTGGTCTCTGGACTATTGTAAAGAAATTGGTAGTGGGGCGGCACCTGTGGCTCAAAGGAGTAGGGGGCAGCCCCATATACTGCTGGAGGTGGCGGGTTTAAACCCAGCCCCCGCCAAAAACTGCAAAAAAAAAAGAAGAAGAAGAAAGAAATTGGCGGTGTTATCTGATGCACACCAGCCCAGCAGCCGAGACTCCGTGTGCGGCCTCAGCCACAGGCACTCAGGCCCCTACGCGCCGAGAACTCCGAGGCCGGAACCTGCTATTAACAGAGCCCGGGACGTGAGGATTCCAAAGGAGGAGGCTGAGAGCGCCGTGCTCAGCTTCACGGTTCCCGTTTGCCCCAGTTACCCCATGGCAACTGGATGAACTCATTGGATAGCTTTTCACAGTTGCCAAATACGGGTCCCAGGAACGGTGTTTTACGGCTCGCTTACTCTCTTGCCTTTTTGAGACTATTAGGCACAGTGAATAGAAGGAAATGACCCTATGACATTTTAATGAGCAGCACCCATGAAATCAGCAATAGTGAATCTAGTCTGCTGCGCAAGGCCCAGAGAGAAGTCACCTGAAAGAAGAGCTGGTCTCTCCCCACTGGAGATGCCCCCTTCCTCTCTCTCTGTAATGTAAATAGATAAAATAAAATAGTGAACTGCTGCCCTCCTATTTCCCACCCACATAATTCAAAATAAAAATAAAATTAAGCCATAAAATAAATGTAAGAGTTCAAAAAAATTCTGATATGTCTTATGATATCTGCATCAATCTTTGTATTTGTATACATGGGCCCTTAACCAAAGTTTTGAGATACACAAAATCAAGAAACTTCAAATCCTCGCAGATGGCAACAAATGAAACCCTCCTAGCAACACCAATAAGAGCGAGCAAGAGGAAACTTGCAGGGGTGAATCAGAAAGGACAAGCTGAAACTCGCAGGGGTGAATCAGAAAGGATGCTCTCAACTGTGCTTGAGCCATAGCACAGTCTGTCTCCAAATTTTCTTTTTTCCTTTTCTTTTTTTTTGAAACAGAGTCTCACTATGTCGCCCTGGGTCGAGTGCTGTACAGTCACAGCTCACAGCAACCTCAAACTCTTGGGTTTAAGCGATTCTCTTGCTCAGCCTCCCAAGTAGCTGGGACTACAGGCGCCGATCACAATGCCTGGCTATTTTTTTGTAGTTGGTCATTGTTGTTTAGCAGGCCCAGGATGGGTTCGAACCCTCAAGCCCTGGTGTGTGTGGCCTGTGCCCTAACAACTGAGCTATGGGCACTGAGCCTATCTCAAAACTTTCATACCTATGCATATTAATATACCTATGTATATTAAATAGTGTATCCTTTCCAAAAGCTTTCTCTCTCTGTCCTTCCTCCCGTTCCTCCTTCCTTCTCTCTCACTCCCTCTCTCATTCACTCTTTCTTCCTGTCTCTCTCACACTCAGTTGCTGGTGACCTCTGTATAAGCTTGCAGCTGACTTGCAAGGTCCCAGCTCCATCCTGGGATCCATTGATAACTACCTAAAACCCAAGAATGACCCAGACCAGTCCTGACACTGTCAAAGAATGCTAAAGAAGACACCTCACCCCCGATACACTGACAGATGTCCTTACTTCCTACCTGATTTTCATCATCTGCCCCCACCTCTTCTATCTCTAACTGAATAAACATACTATGGTGACATGATATTAGTACACTAATATCGGAGAGAGGAAGGGTGTCACAACCTCTGTGGGGTTTTCTTTGCCTATTACTAGGTAACTTCTTCCAGGTAGGTGACAAAACTGTAAAAATAAAAGATGTTTCTATAAATCCTACTAAATTGTCCCACATTCTGGCTTGCCAGTTTACCATAAATGTGACATTTATTTAAAAGATAAACTTGTAAACATTTTCAGCATTGGGAAATACTAATGGGCCTTGAAATTGTAATTTTATTTTCTGTTAAGATCCACCCTCTCGGCTCAGCGCCTGTGGCTCAGCAGGCTAAGGCGCCAGCCACGTACACCTGAGCTGGCGGGTTCAAATCCAGCCCGGGCCTGCCAAACAACAATGACAGCTGCAACCAAAAAAATGGCCGAGCATTGTGGCGGGCGCCTGTAGTCCCAGCTACTTGGGAGGTGAAGGCAAGAGACTCGCTTGAGCCCAGGAATTGGAGGTCGCTGTGAGCTGTGATGCTGCAGCACTCTATCCAGGGTGACAGCTTGAGGCTCTGTCTCAAAAGAAAAAAAAAAAAAAGATCCACCCTCTCAGATCAGACATGGTGGCTCATGCCTGTAATCCTAGCACTCTGGGAGGCTGAGGCACACGAATCACTTGAGCTTAGGAGTTGAGACCAGCCTGAGCAAGAGCAAGACCTCCATCTCTACTAAAAATAGAAAATCTAGCTGGGCATTGAGCCAGGTGCCTGAGTCCCAGCTACTGGGGAGGCTGAGGCAGGAGGATTGCTTGTGGGCAAGAGTTTAAGGTTGTTGTGAGCTGCAATGACACCACAGTACTCTACTCAGGACTATAAAATGAAACTCTGTCTCAAAAAAAAAAGGATCCACTCTTTAAATTGCTTTCCACATCAGTCTGACTTTGTCTTCTCCATCCTCTTTTTCTAATCACAATTCTCCCAGCGTGTACTAACAATCTCCTCCGGTCGCAGACAGGAGCCACCCAGCACCTCAGGCCTCTCAGTCACCCTGGGTGGGGTGCAAAGTAGGGCTGAGTATGGAATGAATGTAAAATGTGGCTCATATTTGCACAGTAGTGAGTTACTCAAAGAAACAAGGGATAAAGTACTTTCCAAAATAGTCCTTTAGCCTGACAAGCAGGTTGGTCCCAGACTTCCGCTTAAGAGATCTGTTTCTCCTAACAAATGCAATCAGTGTAACTTGATTTCTTGTACCCTCCATGAATCCCCAACAATAAAAAAATAAATAAATAAAAAGCAAAAAAAGAGAGAGAGATCTGTTTCTGGCAGTCAGGAAAATTCATTTGACTGGATTTAGAATGCGAGGTACCTCTCACCATCACAAATGGCCCATCGCAGATCTCTTACCTCAAGGAAAAAACCCTTAAGATTGTTGTTCATAAGGTTATAGAATATTTTTATAAGAGTTCCGTTGGGGGTTGGGGCTCCCATTTCCCCTAAACCAGTTGACCTGGTTCCATTACTCCACTGAGCTGGAAAATTCAACCCAGGCACTGTGGTAATTGAAAGCAAAAATGAATGGAAACGGGCAATAAAACTGGAGCAGCACAGGCAGTGTGGGTAGAGAGCAAAAGCAACATACACAAGTTTCAGGGTAACAAAGAGAAATTTTATTTAGGAAGAACAAAGAGAAAGTTTAGAGCACTTCCAAACAGTTGAAAGTGATCCCTCTCAGGAAAAAAGTGAAAGAAACAAAGATGCAAAGGCCTATAGGGGTATAATTACCCTTTCTGTTTGAAATTGTATGCAAGTCTTTCATTGGCCTCTCTGCACCTCCAGGCAGTATTGCCCTTTTCTATTGGTCATTGATTGTCTCCTTCATACTCACACTCTTAAGGGCCCTCCAGACTTCCTGATAGAGCAGGCCAGATTTTCCTCCTGCCACCTTTGAGACCCCTTTCTTTGTGTCCACTGGTGGTGTTAGAGAAGGGGATGATTGTGGGCAACGCAATCAGTTTCACCACTCAGTGAAGAATCTCATCCTCATCTTAACCATTTGCTCACTAAAATTCCGGTTGTTGTGTCAAAATCATTGCCTAATGGAGGAGCTACTTATTACAGCTGACAGTCTAATCAAGCATCAGCAGGGGACTAATCGACCAAAGTTATTGGGGAAAGAATTACAAGTTGAAGCAAAATTGTGAATAAATGTCTCACTGCTCTCACAGAGCTTGAGCACGCTAAGATTAATGACTAGGACCTAATTGCCAGGATTAATGCAATTAATTTTGATACAATGCCCAATGTTGAGTGTGGACTTCCGTGGCTGAATGCCTCCTCTCTCTGTACTTGACCCTAAGCAGAAAACCAAGAGACTGGAGAAGGGCAGTTTCCCCCAAACCTTCTGCAATTAACTGGAAAGATGCTAAAAACGTCAACCGCACTGATACTTATTAGAGGATAACAGTGCTCTTTTTCATGCTAAGGATTGCTAAACAAATGCAAATTCCACCTTGGATGCCCGGACTAGCTTAGCCACCACAGCAAAGGTGATCGTTTGGGCAATCATTCAAAGGGAATATTGAGTGTTTCTAGAGCAGAGGTAATGTTACAAAACAACCAACGCCCCACCACATCGAAACCATAAAAATGTAATTTGTGTATAAAATTTTGACTCTTTTAAGAAGGATTCAGACTTTCACAAGGATTCAGAATCTGTTGAAGTATATATATCTAAAGTTATCTCAATGGCCTTTTTTGCTGAACCTTTTACCCACACCAAAACAACCAAAACTCTGGATTTAATTTTTTAAAAAGCATTCTAAAATGTCCAGCTTCTGAAGCCCCAAAGAAAAATGCGACAAAGCTAAACCCTTCACAGACAGTAACAGGAATGATCTCATTACACACCATTGTCCAAACACAGCCGCTCTTCAAACAGACGGGGTAGCGAAAGTGCAAATGGAGATGCTGGTTTCTATTTTATCTCCACCTAAAAGTTTTTCTCTTAAGTTAAAACTGAAGCTTATGTTCTTTTTTTTTTTGAGACAGAGCCTCAAGCTGTCACCCTGGATAGAGTACCATGGCATCACAGCTCACAGCAACCTCCAATTCCTGGGCTCAAGCGAGTCTCCCGCCTCCACCTCCCAGGTAGCTGGGACTATAGGTGCCTGCCACAACACCTGGCCATTTTTTGGTTGCAGCCGTCATTGTTGTTTGGCGGGCCCGGGCTGGATTCGAACCCGCCAGCTCAGGTGTACGTGGCTGGTGCCTTAGCCCGTTGAGCCACAGGTGCCGAGCCAAGGCTTATGTTCTTTACAGAGCTTACTTGTTGTTTTAAAAGGAAAGAAAGAAATTCTTTCCAAAGAAATTACTTTAAAAACTAAAATTTGTAGTTTAAATAGTGTTAATATTATTGATCATAACTTGTAATACAAAATCAGCAACACACACAAAAAAAGACCCTTTAAACGTTCATGTCGATTTCCCCCTTAATCTTGGTCTGCAGTGCTGTATAAGAACTCTCTAGTCACAGTAGTCGTTTTAGGAGGAAACAAACACCTATGCCACTTAACCCATTAGGAGCTAATTAGTAATTTGTGTGATTGATTCAATTCCACAAATATTTTGTGGGTCCACTAACATGGAAAACAAAAGAAAATAATAATGAATCACTGCCCTTGTGGGGAAGGCAAGTAATAAACATTACAAAAAGTAAAGTAGTATGTTTGGATTGTTGGGGCTCAGAAAACAATACCCCAAAGCATCATGCTTTGACAAGCTGAGTACTTTGAACTACAGGACACAGGAAGCCCTCAGAGGTAGCCGCAGAAGCAAGTTCTCTCTGACCTTCTCCAGCCCTTCTGCCTCCCACCGACTTCTCTACTCTCTAAGGGAATCCTAAAAACTGGAATTCCTTTTCCTCTTCCTCAAGGCAGATCATAGAAACTAGGGCTCCTGCCCCCCAAAGCAAACCATAAAAACTAAAAAGATCGGCTCGGCGCCTGTGGCTCAGCGGGCTAAGGCGCCAGCCACGTACACCTGAGCTGGCGGGTTCGAATCCAGCCCGGACCCACCAAACAACAATCACGGCTGCAACCAAAAAATGACCGGGCATTGTGGCGGGCGCCTGTAGTCCCAGCTACTTGGGAGGCAAAGGCAAGAGACTCGCTTGAGCCCAGGAATTGGAGGTTGCTGTGAGCTGTAATGCCATAGTACTCTATCCAGGGTGACAGCTTGAGGCTCTGTCTCAAAAAAAAAACAAACTAGAAAGATCACTTCTCCCTTCTCCTTGAAGACCCTCACTCCAGAAGGGTCCTACCTCATACCCAGGAAGAAGGAATGCCACTCAGAGGCCAAGAACAATCTGAACAGACAGGTCTTGCCGACCCCATCACACATTCTATTACCCTTAGATCACATTCCTTTGTCAAATCACATTTCTACAAGGCCACCATTCTTTTTCTCCTCTCCTCCTCCTCCATCTTCTTCTTTTTCTCCTCTCGCTCTGTCATCTGGGGCTGGAGTGCAGTGATGTCATCGTAGCTCCCTGCAACCTCAAACTCATGGCCTCAAGCGATCATCCACCTCAGCCTCCCAGAGTGCCAGGGTTCAGGTGTCAGCCACCGCTCTTCATTAAACCTAAGAGTAAAAACAGTTTTCCCTGTGTCTTTGGGTCTTCATTTCTAAAGTCTCCCCCATGCAAAACTTTAAATAAATGTCTTCTGGTTTTCTCTCGTTAGCCTTTTGTATAGGAGTGTCTGCTGTGCCCCTTATGATAGGCGAGGAAAGGTGTGAGAGTAGCCAGGTGTTAAGTAGAGCAGGCAGCACTGAGGCGCTGAGAGGGTTAGTGGAAGAGTTTTCCAGACTAAAGAAGAGCTAAAACAGATGGCAGGAGGCAGGAACACAGCCGGAATATTGGAGGATTAGACACTGCCCAGTGTGGCAGGTGCAGGGGTAGGGAAGCAGGGTGGTGGTTAAGAGAAGAGCTCAGAGACTGAGGAGCAGCCTTGTAAGGACCCTAATTTCCCTCCCTGAAGCTGTTTGACAAGAGGGTTTTGTCTTGAAAGGTAGCTCACCTCACAGAAGAACCTTGGACCCAGAGTGCTCACCCGTGTGTTCAAATAGCAGAAGGTAGAACACTGGGTAGTTTCTAATGGGCAGAAGTTGCCCTGCAAATCTCCGTGTATTGCCACCTTCCATCCTTAACATTTAACTTGGGAATGCTTTGCAGCAATAGCGCTTTCTTTTTATTTGCAGAAAAGATCTTCATTTTGGAATTTCCTGCTCTCAGATGAATGTTGTAAACTTTAACTTTCCGTTGGCTACAAAATTGTTGGCTCTTAAAAATGGCATTTGCTTTTAGTTCAGACATAAAACTTCCTTTGCCACTTTATATATATATATATATATATATATATTTTTTTTTTTTTTTTTTTTTTTTTGAGACAGAGCCTCAAGCGGTCGCCCGGGGTAGAGTGCTGTGGCATCACAGCTCACAGCAACCCCCAATTCCTGGGCTCAAGAGAGTCTCCCGCCTCCGCCTCCCAAGTAGCTGGGACCACAGGCGCCCGCTACAACGCCTGGCCATTTTTTGGTTGCAGCCGTGATTGTTGTTTGGCAGGCCCAGGCTGGATTTGAACCCGCCAGCTCAGGTGTATGTGGCTGGCGCCTTAGCCCTCTGAGCCACAGGCACTGAGCCTCCTTCTCCACTTTCTTCACAGTTGTGAAATTTGCCTTCTAAGACATGAAGGGGATCAGAACGTGCCACTTTAACATAGTGATGATTTTGAGCTGAAGGCGATTAAGAAATAGCAATGCTTTTTGCCTGCCCTCTTTCCTGCCTGAAATCGGGACAGAAATTCCCCCAAGAGAAAGGTGCCTTTCCAGTACTGGGAAGAAGAGAACATTCTTATCATCTGAAAGAGCTAAGGAAATTTGGCTCATATTTTGGATTAAAGGCCATTC